>ML386768.1:2355-18243 GCA_005239525.1 Nicotiana knightiana | reverse complement strand
GGAAACTATAACCTTAGATTTTTATTACAATTGTTTATACATTAGTATAGCTAATCTTTAGTTTAATATTTAGTGTTAGTAATTTAAATAACATCAGGTGACAGCTGAGTAGTATTTTAACAGCGTGCTTGATACGTCAATTCCCTATGGGATCGACTCTGGGCATAATACCCCAGGATTATATTTGCAACGCCCGCTTAGTCTTCTACAAGACATAGTTGAGCGTGATCAAAAGAAAAAGGAGTTTGCTTGATACGAAGCGGAATGAAACATGACTTTGGATTGGAATGTGTTGTCGCACTTTTGGTTGATGTCAATTGAGAGTAAACGACGAGCACGGACTCAGAAGGGTTTACTGATTTCGTAGAAATTGCCCCCAATGTAGCGTCGTTGGAAGATGTCGGCATGGAATTTCTACATGTGGGTTATCTCCTATGAGCAGGTTAGCGGTTGTGTGGTGTTGATGAAGCTTCTACGAAGAATTCTATTGGCTATCCGATAAGAGGTCAAATATGTGAATGTGGCTAGTGATTCAGAATGTTCATGAAAAGTTTAACAAAAATATTTTGAGAAACTTGGCGAGTTGATTGTGCAAGATCATGGTATGGGAAGGAGGAATCTAGGTGGTTTCTAGGGTTATGAAATTTATAGCTTCAAGCTAAGTGGTGGATCCCCACCGTCTATGGTTGGATCATGTGGTTATCTGCTTGTGTGGTCTCTAGTCATCGATGTATTGGTGGGTTATTATGATTAAGGAAAGAAAAACATCAGTAGTAATTCGAGCAAAGGATTTGAGGAATGCGTGCTATATTTGGACTTCACTGATTCATGTTCAGGTTTTGGGAAGACTCAGAGTTAATGCTTCTTGTGGGTGTAATGTACAAGGAAAATAATTCAGTCGGGTGCTTCTTTGATAGGGTGTTCACGTGTTGGCAGAGCGCTAGAGTTTGGCTTATACTCGGGGCCACGTCTGAGTGGGTGACTCTCAACAATGATCCTACTGGGTTCAAGAATTTAAGTGTAGTTCCTAAGTACTTGGAATGATTTATGTTATCATTGGGTATGCCATGTAGTATTAGAGGAAGGCAAGAAAAAGCTTCGGATTCGTAGAAGGTCTTGCAGAATGGGTGTACCAGTTGGTGATGCTATTGTGCGCGTTAGGAGAATATGAGATGGTTCATGGGTATTGAGACGATGTGTCTCATGGATTGGGTCACTCGGGATGAGTGTTGTTGGGTTTAATTATGTTTTGAATGGAGCTATTATTATTTATATTTCAAGTCCCGAGTAAATTGGAAGAAGTGGCTCAGCTGGTAATGGTTGAATCAGCAATATTGTGGCAGTGATCAGTTTCTTCAGCGTGAAGTTATACATGTAGTTTGTGGTTGTACACTTGGCTGGAGCGCCACCACAACTTCGTTGATTTGGTAGGTATTTGATTCAAATGGGTTTATTGTGTAAATGGATTCCGAAAGAGTTATGGCAGTTTAGATCGCGACTTAGGATTGCATTTTCTGCGGTTTGAGAATTCAGTTGCGTGGTGTGTTGGTTCTTCTGAAATGAGCTGAGTAAAAAGTTTTCTAGCCAAGGAAGTGTTTATTTTACTATTAGTTCAGAAGTTATGATGAGTTATGGTAATCTCGTATAGAGGCGTGATAGGTGTAGTGAGCGGCATGGGGACTGGAAATTGAAGGTCACAGTTGCGGTTCGATGTTGATTGAATGTTACGAGCTCGAATGAGTATGAGTGAATTTAGATGTTTAGATTAAGCTGGCATCTTCATTAGTGTCACTTGAGGATGGTGTTATGTGGAAGAGGCTTTGTGTATTGACTTGCGTATTTTTGATTCGTTTTCAGAATTTGAACGCTTGCTGGTATGGATGTGCAGACTTTTCTACCTGGTGCAGGAGGTCGTGTGGTCGTATCCCATGGGAAGATTGTATGAGTGTGAAATGTAGTCACTTGATTGATTAAGATTGAAACCAAGTATGTAGAGTATGATATTATCATAAATGCGAGAGTTTATGCTTGAGAGACGTTCTATTCCTTGGACTGTGGACCGTGTGAGTTTGTTCTAGATTTTACGGTTGTGTTTATGTGTCCTTAATAGGTCATTATGGATCTTTGAAAAGTTATTTTCCCAATATGGTATGAACAAAATCGGCTTGGGGTCCATTGATGGGTGTAAATATGGATGTGTACTCTACACCAGGTCGGGTGGGTTCATTCAGCATAGATGTCTTGTGGAGGAGTCTTTGGACATTAAATTTTATTTTCATCGTCAGCTATTTCACGTAATACCCTATTGTGCCTTGTGGGTTGTGAGGCAACTTGATTATTCGCCCATGTGATGAGGTCCCGCGCAACTGTAGTGTTATGTGAGCAGGATGGCTCTCGAGATGTACATTACATATCACACCTTAGTTGTGCTTGAATTTCGTAGCGTATGCCGCTATCCGTCTCCCCAAGATTTGTATTATGCACTTGGTATGCTTGTGGTTGATATTCAGGCATTTTGTGAGAATAAGCATTATGGCTTGATGTGTTTTTTCTTTAGATTGTCATGTGCGGGTCGGGTGGCACGCCACAACAGGTATATTGTTTGAATCGGGTGGCACGCCGCCACATGTATATTGTTTGGATGGGGTGGCACGCTGCCACGTGTATGTTGTGTGTATCGCGTTGCATGCTGCAAAATCATCTTGTTTGGATCGGGTTGCACGCTTCAATAGTGAGATGTTAAGCACACTTCTTTATATTCATTTTGGGTGTCGTATTTCTTAAACTGAGAAAGGCCCATAGTATTTGATGGCCGTTTCATTCGTTACGCGGGCTAGACAGTTCTTTTACAGAGTTCGTTCTTCCTTATGTGTCATATTCCAGTTGTAGCTTGTAGGCGCATTAATGGCGTCATATGAAATCTTAGATAGTGTTTGTGGTGGCTTATTGCTGGCGCAACTTGTACGGGGTGAGGCGATATTATTGGACTTAGGATCAGTGCGATCGGATTTATAAAAGGCATATTAAACGGCGAATATCATTATTTACTTCAGAATAAGGTAATGGTTCTTGCCAGGAGGAGAGACTCAATGATTTGTTGATTCGACAGCTTGTTATGAATTTCTATGTATCTCTTACGTCGTCGCAGTATTGCAAGAGTTGGAACAGAACTTACATGCATCATGAGGTGTGTTGTGGGCATGGGATTCGTGGGATTTCGGCTATTGTAGTGAGATGATGTTATTATGGTCATGTGGATTATGCAGTGCATGTGTGAATTCATATGTTGGAAACAGGCCTGGTAGAGAATTTCGGATGTTGAGAATGGCTCTAAGGATTATTTGACTAAACAAAAAGAAGGATCATTAGACTGGCTCGAGCCAATGTGCTCAACTGGGAAGTGGTGGCACGGGTAGGTGCATGTGGTGTTGAACACTGATTTTGGAAAACTCCGGAGCAGTTCTTAGCATGTTCGAGGACAAACGTATGTTTAAATTGGGGAGAATGTAACGTCCCGACCGGTTGTTTTGAGCTCTAGCGCGTCATTCGGAGGTTTGAGCACTTGGGTAGCTTCACAAAAGATATTATGACTTGTATGTGTGGTCCGAATTGATTTCGGGAAGTTCAGAGTTGATTTGGAAAGAAAATTCTCATTTCGGAAGCTTTAAGTTGGAAGAGTTGACTAAAGTTTGAGTTTTAAGTAAAGGGCCTTGGAAGAGGGATCTGAAAGTTCCAATAGGTTCGTATGATGATTTCGGACTTGAGCGTGTGTCCGAATCGGGTTTTGGGTGACCTGGGAGCATTTCGGCACTTATTATGTAAAGTTAGCATTTTGGAAGAATTTCATAAGTTTGGGTTGAAATGAATTTTAATTTTATTGATGTCCATTTGGGATTCAAAGAGTGGAAATAGCTCCGCATGGAGATTCTGGTCTTAGGAGCGCGTCCGGATGTGGATTTGGAGGTCTGTAGGTCATTTCGGGGTCATTTGGCGGAAGTTGGAAATTTGAAAGTTATTGGGAAGTTTGACCAGGAGTGGACTTTTTAATATCGGGTTCGGATTTCGATTCCTAAAGTTGGAGTAGGTCCGTAATATCAAATGTGACTTGTGTGCAAAATTTGAGGTCAATCGAACTTGATTTGATAGGTTTCAGACTCGAATTTGGAAGTTTAGAGTTCTAAAGTTCATTAAGCTCGAATTGGGGTGCGATTCATGATTTTGATGTTGTTTGATGTGATTTGAGGTATCGAGCAGGTCCACGTTATGTTATGGAATTGGTTGGTGTGATTGGACGGGGTCCCGGTAGCCTCGGGTGTGTTTCGGACCAAGTTTGGATGAGTTGTGGTGGATGATGTCTGGTGTCTGGTTTTGTTCTTCGCGAACGCGAAGGGATTCATGTGTTCACAAAGAAGGATATGTTGGCTGCTAACTTTTGAGCTACGCGTTCGCGATTGGGGCATCGCGTTCGTGTAAGAGAAATTAGGCCTATGGGAATTTTAGCCTTCGCATTTGCGAAGGGTGCAACGCATTCATGAAGGTTCGCCTGCTAAAGTATCCCGTTCGTTGTCACACCTCCTTTTTCCACCCCCGAGAGGGTAATAAGGGAGTTTTTTCAATTAAAGTGATATTATTCGATTTTGGGATTATTTACTTTTTTTTAGAGTCGCCACCCGGATTTTTGACGATGCTCCGGGACACCGTTTATTTTAATATCCCAAACCGAGGAAGTTTTTGACTCTGTTTAAAATGTCTGCGAACCCGAAATCCGGGTAAGGAATTCTGTTAACCCGGGAGAAGGTGTTAGGCACTCCCGAATTCTGTGGTTTTAGCACGGTCGCTTAACTATTAATATTTGGCCTAAATTATCTAACTAATTACGTGTTTTAAACCTATTGTGCATTTAACTTTTATAATTTAAAACCGCTTTTAATATTTACGGATTTATCTTGAAACAAGTCACGATGGCGTGCAGTTGTTTATTTTTGGACATATTGTAACCGTGCCACATGAAATGCACCCACGATTACAACATATGATTTTTTATTACTGTTTGAAGTTGGAGTCGGGGACATGAGTTGCCGCACCCGAGTGTGGATTACATAATCATGACTATGGTCATGATAGTTAAAATGCTTATTTGAAGCAATTGTCGATTATTCTCTAAGTTTTGTAATTTTAGTCTAAAAGAGGTATTTTTGGACTAAAGGATAGATATGTGTTCGAAATCGTCTAAGACTAAGTTAGCTAGTCTAAGGATGAGTATTTGGGCCATGGCCAAATCTGGTCCAATTTGTAGTTAGCACCTTAGGCCAACCTATTTTGTTCAATCTCTAAATATAATCATGAATGGGCTGCCGTGCATATGATATCAAATGATAAAAAAAAAAAATTCAGGAGTAAGAAAACAAGGAACTTAAACGACATTAGTTAAGACATTCAAAATGGTATAATCTAATTTTTTAAGGCTACTTATTACCATTTCATGCTTTGCGATAAAAGATGAATGCACTAAACAACCAAACAATTTCCATCTATGTTTTCGTTTGTAGTGGCCATTGATATGAGCAAAAATCTAGTGAGGAGCACGTTGAGCAATTGGTAAGGGCTGACTGTTGATTTTATTAAATCATATTCCTATAAAGACAACCAAATTTCTTTGATCAACATCTGGCCGTTTTTATTAACCATCCTTCAAAATGTTTTAATGACCTTTAAGCGGAATCAATCTGAACCTGAAGCTATATGTATATATATATGTAAAATTGTACCTAAACCAATCATAAGTTCCAGATCGATAAGAGGCATAAGAAACAAATCTAGATTTTAATAAAGTCATGCTAACCCGGTTTAGGACTAAATCAGACTGTGCCAAAACATAATACTAAATTTTTGGAGGCTTTTGTACCCTTAGGCCCAATAGCCTGGGCTTCAACCTGGTTCGGGCCTTTAATGGGCCATTTTTAGCAGTCTGGCCCATTTTTTATATACAAATTAACGAAATACAACGTATTAACAGTCCAGTTTTTGTTTACAACAGTTCTGAAAATAATAGATACATTAATGTTCAACTGCAAAATACAAGTTTTCTTAAAAATATACAACATCCTAAATGAAAGTAATGGTCCTAATCTATTGCTGCTTCAGATCTACTCAACCAACATATACTCTTTCTCAGCCAAAACCAAACAGAACACCTGCACTCTCAAATAGAACCAAAGATTTGCATTTTTAGAGTGAATCTGACCTAACTAGTGGTCAGATTCACCTCTATAATGCTATTTCATGTAACTTCACATTCTTACAAAGATTAGGACCATTAAAACACATAGCATAAAAACTGAAGCCAAAATGCAAGTAAGCATATACGTCATTTAAATCCAACAAAGGTGAATCAGCATGCCACTAAATATGAAATTTAGGCGTGTATAAACATCTCAACACATAGAAGCTGAAATTCATAGTAAAACTCATACAAACACTGGTATTTAAGCAGGATTTCAGACAGAAATTCTATTTAATACAAGGTAAAAGTTACATACCTTAAAATGTAAAACAACAAGGAAAATTTGACCAAATAAAGGTCAAGAAAACCAAAGCTATTTGAAGCTTAATACAGTAACAAGAACAGCAGCAAACCCAAGAGAAAACCCAGAAGAATCAGCAAAGAAAGACCCGGATTTTGGCACAAGATCACAACCTCAGACGAATATTTTCAGAAAAAAATTCAACGGCTAAACCAGTTCTTGAAATTACCCAAAACTAGACCAGAATCAGTTTCATCAGATTTTTGCATCCATTTTTTGTGTGCTTTTCAGTGTCTTCTTTGTTTTTTTTCAGATTCTAAAAAAACAACAGTATTTTCAGCGTGGGTGTGTGAAATTTCTGTGAGAAATTTCTCTTAAAATCTGTGGGGAATGTGTGGTAATGTGTGTTTATATTACGTAAAATCAGTTTTTTTTAGGTCCAAAAAAGGGTCCTCCTTGCTTCTGAATATCCTAGTCTATATATAGGGAAATTTAGGGTAGCATCTTTAGAGGATATTCCTTATCCTATTAGGCTGAAATAGTACATGTACAGCTGTCTAACCTTATCCTTTTGGACAACTGTACACCCTTCTAGAACATTCCTATCCATTACAACCCTTATCCCCTTTTAGAGTTACTATTTTACCCCCTAAAAATCTGATTTCATGATATTTTCTTAATTCTAGAAGTTTCTTGGGTTGTTACACCCAAGATTCTTCAATTGTAATTCCTACATCACCCCTTAGTGTCCATAAAATTACTCTTTTAGTAATCAAGGATTAGGTTATTAGCTTATTAAATGTTGACTGATTTTTATCCTAATTGAGTGATTAACTCAATAGTTAACCACTAATGAAGTTGAATTTGGACTAACTTTTGGCTTAACATGTAATTAGATTAATTATTTGTCTAAGTTAGGAATTAGATTGATTCAAGTGATTCGAGAGGTTGAGTCATTAGTCTTAGTTAATAACCTACACTATGACTTATCTTAGTTGCTAACTTAAGCTTAAGTAGTTAAGCATAATTAACTTTCCATTGATTGAATCAAGATTCTAATTGACTCACATATAACCACCTAATGGCTCATGAGGAGTTAACTAGGCCAGAAATTAATCTAGGTTGTTTTGCGACTAGGAGGCAGTTTGTTTAGGATAATTAAATGTGCCAATCTAACCTAAGAGTCGAAACTAGGTTAATCTATAATTAACTGAAAATTAGTACCTAAGTGTGACTAATAATCATGAGCTTAGGCAACAAAATCAGGGGCTAACTCAAATTTATTATTTTAAACCATCCTTAAGCAACACATGAGCGAATCATTGGTGATTAATACACATAATGTCCGTTATACTGTTTCTTACAAGAAGAAACAGAAAAAAATACTCACAACAGCAATTAACACATGCACTCATCGACCTAAGGATTCTATTAAACAACTAATCAATCATGATTATCTATGATGAAAATCCATTAATTAACATATGTAGATAACTCAATGATTTAGCTTAGGGGAAGAAAAAGAAAAATCTGAAAACCTAAAACTAAGTTAGTTAAACAAACAGCCTGTAACTAAATTTGAAACACCATTTAGGAAGGAAATAAACAGAAAACCTAGGAATCCTAAACAATTAATCCAACGAAAGAAACAGTAAATAGAAAACTTTAATACTAACCTAGGTGACTTGTTTTAATGCACAAGTATTTAAAGGAAACAAAGGGGAGGGGTACCAGTCGATTATAACAGCTTTGGCCGGATTCCGGTGGCTTCAAATTGAATCGAACCACGTGAATCACTTTCTCTTGTGAAGAGCAAGTGACTCACGTAAGTCTGAGCCAACGAGGTTCTTTGAATCGGCAGGGACGAGTTTTTAGGGTTTTGAGCTTTTTAGATCTGAAAATACTCTTTTTTTGGTGAGGTTTTTGGTAAAAGTAATGGTAAGACGGGGTTTAGGGGAAAGAGAGGATTGGCTGGTGAAGTTTTCGTGTTATTTGGTTGAGCTCCACCGCCGGTAAGCGATTTCTGGCCGGCGGAGCAAGGCGGAGGAAGGCGGAGACCGGCTGGTCTCTAGAGAGGTGAAAGACGGTGGGGAAAAGGGGTGTAAGGCTTCGAAGTGAACTGGGGGGTGGGGGGGAGCTTCAAACATTTATATGCTGGGAAATTAGGGAGTTCCCAGCCGTTAGATCAGAAGAGATCAACGGCTGGGATTTGTCATAATCTAAACGGGGTCATTTTGGGATCAGGGGCTGGGCAGGCCGGGTGTAAGGATTGGGCTGGGTTGAGCAAAAATGGCTTGGGCCTGGGCAATTTTGGCGCAGGTCTATTTAATTCATCCTAGCAATTAAATTATCCTAAATTAAGACTAAACATGTAACAATTAGTTCTAATCCTAGTATTTGTTTAACTTAATTAAAAATTATACCATTTAATTTACTCCTAGTTCAATTTCATAATTTTGTTAACGGAAAAAGTGATTAAACCAAAAAGTAAACATTAACCTATTTTATATCAGGTAACTTATATTTTGCTATTATTTAAATAATAATTAAGAGTTATGCACCTAATTAAATTATTCACATGTTTAAAAGACGAATCACGGCCGCGTAATGTAACAAAATAAATTCACAAATAGTATTTAAAATTTAACAAAAACCCATAAAACCAATTATTTTATTGAGATTTTTGTAGGATTATATGATAAGTAAGATCACATGCTCACAACTGCCTCTCTTTGCTCAGAAACACGAAGAGTTTTCGGGCGAAGACAAAGTGAGCAGCAATAAATGACTTTTACCCATTCATATGTTCCATTGTGAAGCGTTTTGGAAAAGCTTGACCGAACCCTGCTTCAAAGTTGCCTACATATCCTTGGCTATAAAAGAATCAGGTCAGTGTAGTTTTGGAAGTTTTGGTAGCTGGGACTACCGAGTAACTGTGGTTTCACTACGGTTGCTGCTGTTACTGCTGCGGATCTCCTTATTACACCCAAAGTAAACAAAACGACAGACTAACTAAAACTATCAGCTGCTAGTTACAAGATTCCTATCTAAGACCTGCTCTTGAGTCTTGATCTTCTGCTAACTCTGACTTGGATCTTGATATTCGTTAGTCGCATGTGTTGGTTTCGTCTCTTCACTTTTTGGACCAAGGCAGGATATACCAAACGGATGACTTCAATCTTGTCCTGAATAGTCCATATCTTCTCTGTATCTGCACTTTTGGATTCAATCTTCTCTTTCTTTTTTTTGTTTTGTTATTTTGGATCGAAACTTCTTCTTTTGGTCGTCTCGAATTCATTGTGACCTGCGCAAAATCAAAGCAAACGAACGAAATTTTCTGCCCCAGTTTTCACTAGGAAAATTCCGTGAGTTATTGTAATAAAATCTATGCTACTTTATTATTGAAAGCAATGAAAAGCCGGGAAGGATGCACCCGGAGTTATTGTGGATACCCTATGCCTAAAGGTAAAACTAACTAGGGAGTGGAGACCCTATGTTGGAAAGAAAATTGACAAGTTATGTCGTTGTCAAGAAAAGATCACCAGGTTATGCCGGTGTCTGTGGAAGGATCAATGGGTTATGTCGTTGTCAAGAAAGAGATCACCAGGTTATGTCGGTGTCTGGAAAGGTCAACAGGTTATGATGTCGCTTGAGAAAGAGATCACTGGGTTATGCCAGTGTCTGGAAGATGATGAACAGGTTATGCTGTTGTCAGGAAGATCACCGGGTTATGCCGGTGTCTGGGGAGGTCAACAGGTTATGCTGTTGCCTGGAAAAAAAGAGATCGCTGGGTTATGCCAGTGTCTGAAGATGATCAACAGGTTATGTTGTTGTCAGGAGGATCACCAGGTTATGCCGGTGTCCGGGGAGGTCAACAGGTTATGCTATTTCCTGAAAAAAAGAGATCACTGGGTTATGCCAGTGTCTGAAGATGATCAACAGGTTATGCTGCTGTCAGGAGGATCAACGGGTTATGCCGGTGTCCGGGGAGGTCAACAGGTTATGTCGTTGCCTGAAAAAGAGATCAGTGGGTTATGCCAGTGTCTGGAAGTGATCAATAGGTTATGCTGTTGTCAGGAGGATCACTGGGTTATGCCAGTGTCTGAAGTGATCAACAGGTTATGCTGTTGTCAGGAGGATCACTGGGTTATGCCAGTGTCTGAAGTGATCAACAGGTTATGCTGTTGTCAGGAGGATCACCGGTTTATGCCGGTGTCTGGGGAGGTCAACAGGTTATGACGTTGCCTGATAAAATAGATCACTGGGTTATGCCACTGTCTGAAGATGATCAACAGGTTATGCTATTGTCAGGAGGATCACCGGGTTATGCCGGTGTCCGGGGAGGTCAACAGGTTATGCTGTTGCCTGAAAAAGAGATCACTGGGTTATGCCAGTGTCTGGAAGTGATCAACAGGTTATGCTGTTGTCAGGAGGATCACCGGGTTATGCGGTGTCTGCTTGGGTACGGGACCCTATGTTGGCATCAACCGAGGACTGGGATATCCTTGGCTGGAAAATGTTTGGCCAAAGGTTGAAGATCCTATGCTACTTTTAGGGTCGCATCACATTCAACTTCATTTCTTCTTTATTTTTATTTATTTATTTATTTATTATTATTCACTTTTCTATTTTATATTTTATTTTTATTTTTTATATACACGGGAAAAGATTTTTGGAGGAAACTTCCCTTTCTTTGGAGTCAATGCTGTAGAGCTCCTTCTAGATCTTGCGCGATTCCTTTTTATTGCATCTGCCTTTGCACGGTTTCTTTTGCACCTGTTTCCTATTTTTAAACAAAGAACAATTCGTTAGTTTGAAACGGTGGTTGGTTTTGTGGCCTTGATTTTCAACTGCTTGATCTCATTTCTTTTGATGAAGATCTCAAACACTTGCTTGCTTGTTTGCTTGCTGGGGATTGGGTTTCATCTCTAATCCCGGAGCCTTGGCTTTCCAAATTTCCCCATGGCGATCGGTCACGTGGGGCCCCACATTTTATTTTGCCTTTGTAGGCTTTTCACTTCCTTTTTCTGTTGGATTTTTGGAGTATTGGGGCGGAGTTTTGGCCCCTCAAATTCTGCTGCGACGGTTAGTCGTGTAGGACTTAACCTTTCCAACTTTATTTCGCCTTTATTGGCTTTTCATTTCTGACTTCTCTTCCAACTATAACTTTAGGTCATTTGGCATATTTCGGCTTTTCAAACCTTGCCAAGATGGTTAGCCACACGGGGCTCAACCTTTCAACTTTAATCACCTATATAGGCACTTCAATTCGATTTCCTCCTTTCGCGGCTTTGATTTTGAAGTATCGACCGCTTCGGCCAGTTGGGATCGACTCGACGCTCCTGACGAAGTTGGGTGCCTTTTGCATATCAGCCCGTGTCAAACAAAAGCCCTGTAAATCAGTCTTGCCATCTTTTCTTTGCCTTAGTTTCGGGACAGAGTTAGACCGACAGGGGTTCAAAAGAAAAATAAATGACAGAATGGACAACGAATTCAAACAAAAAGGGTCCTTTTCGGGGAAAGGAAAGAAGGACTTATCTGGAGTGCATACGGACTTTAATGAACATGACATGCCCTTTGGACTGGATGCCTGATCCGTGTAAGCCGTCTGACTCTAAGAAATTCATCATAACTATCATCTCGAGATCTAGAAACCTTGCCCCGGACTGTGTCTATATCAGTGATTCATTATCCTTTTCGATTAGTGGCGCCCTTTGCGAGTTTTCACCAACTAATCTCTCTCATTTCTCTTCTTATCGTCGCCTTGTAGCGCTCTTTGCGAGTTTCCACTAACAAGACTCTCTCATTTTCAATTTCTCTACTTACCGTCGCCTTACAGTGCCCGTGTGGGTTTTCACCGATAAGAATCTCTCATTTTAATTTCTATACTTACCGTCGCCTTACAGTGCCCGTGTGGGTTTTCACCGATAAGACTCTCTCATTTTAATTTCTCTCATTGCTTGTATCTGCTCCGAACAATTGTATTTTCCAATTTTGGACATCTATGCCGATTGATCGGAAGGACTTGAACAGGGTTTTTGGTGAAAAGAATTTGGATTGAGCTACAGCTTTGGAACCTTTCATGCGCAAACGTCGCTGATCATAGCATTTGCCCCAACTTAAACTCTTGGGGAAATGTGAAATTTTTGTATTGGTGTGATTGAACCCCAGGGAGAGGTTGCCTACATATCCTTTCGGAATCAAGTCGAACGTAGTTCAGGCAAAAATCTTGTTTTGTTTTGGTTTGGTGTTTTGTGTTTTTTTTTTCACTAACACTTTCGGGTTCCAAAGAGGGTAATCAAAGAAGAGTAACTGGATCAAAGGGTTTGCAAAATGGGTAATAGTGTTTGGGTAGCGAGAATGGAAGCCTTCGTCATCCCAACCGGAGAACACCTGCCGATGTATTTAGGGGATCAAACGTAGTACCTTTTGACGACATTTGCATTGACAACAGTTTCGGGGTCATTTCCTTCGATGTCTCCTAGGTACGCTCCTTTTGGTAGAAATTTCCTTATGTTGTATGGACCTTTCCAATTTGGGGCGAATTTTCCTTTCGCTTCTTCGTGGTGTGGGAGGATACGTCTTAAAACGAGTTGCCCTACCTCGAAGTTCCTAGGTCGCACTNGCTCCTTTTGGTAGCAATTTCCTTATGATGTATGGACCTTTCCAATTTGGGGCGAATTTTCCTTTCGCTTCTTCGTGGTGTGGGAGGATACGTCTTAAAACGAGTTGCCCTACCTCGAAGTTCCTAGGTCGCACTTTCTTGTTGTAAGCGCGGGCCATTCTTTGTTGATATAATTGTCCGTGGCATACTGCAGCCATTATTTTTTCATCGATCAGAGCTAATTGCTCTAGTCGGGTTTTGACCCAGTCATTGTCTTCAATTTCTGCTTCGACAATAACCCGAAGGGAAGGAACTTTAACTTCGGCGGGTATCACGGCTTCTGTGCCATAAACCAATAGGTAAGGGGTAGCTCCCACCGACGTACGCACGGTCGTGCGGTATCCTAATAATGCAAAAGGCAAATTTTCGTGACATTGTCTAGATGTTTGAATCATTTTCCTGAGAATTTTCTTGATGTTTTTGTTTGCTGCTTTAACTGCACCATTCACTTTGGGTCGGTAAGGGGTCGAGTTGCGATGTGTTATCAAGTTACTGTTTAGATTTGCGGCGTTGTCAGTGATGATAGTTTTTGGGATACCAAAATGATAGATGATATTAGTGTGCACGAAATCCAATACCACTTTCTTAGTGACAACTTTGAACGTGACGGCCTCGACCCATTTCGTGAAATAGTCGATAGCGACCAAGATGAATCTGTGCCCGTTTGAGGCCCTTGGCTCGATTGGCCCAATGACATCCATTCCCCAAGCAACAAATGGCCAGGGTGCTGACATGGGATGCAGTTCTGAAGGTGGCGCGTGGATTAGGTCGCCATGTATTTGACACTTATGGCACTTCCGGACGAAACCGAAGCAATCTTTCTCCAAGGTCATCCAATAATATCCAGCCCGCAAGATTTTCTTTGCGAGGACATACCCATTCATATGGGGACCGCATACTCCTGAATGGACCTCACCCATGATTTTTTCGGCTTCTTTGGCGTCTACACATCTTAACAGATTTAAATCTGGTGTCCTTTTGTACAGTACTTTCCCACTTAGGAAGAAACTGCTGGCGAGCCTCCAGATGGTTCTCCTTTGGTCTCCGTTGGCTTGCTCGGGATATTCTTTGGCCTTTAAAAACCTTTTAATATCATAATACCATGGTGGGACGTCGGACTCTACTTCGACTGTGTTGCAGTAACCATGTCGCTCTTTGATTTGGATCTCCAACGGGTCTATGCGGACATTACCTGGATAGGGTAGCATTGCAGCTAGAGTGGCCAAGGCATCTGCTAACTCGTTATGGCACCGAGGAGTATACCTGAACTCGACAGTTTTGAATCGTTTACTGAGATTCTCCACATGCTGTCTATAGGGAAGGAGTTTGACATCTCGAGTTTCCCATTCTCCCTGAGCCTGCTTGATAACCAAATCGGAGTCCCCTATGATCAACAAATCTTTTACATCCATGTCAATGGCCATGTTCATGCCCATTATACAAGCTTCATATTCGGCGGTATTGTTTGTGCAGAAGAAACGGAGACGGGCCGTGGCTGGGTAGTGTTGCCCCGCGGGTGAAATCAAGATTGCCCCTATCCCGATACCTTTTGCGTTGGCCGCTCCATCGAAAAACATTTTCCATGTGTCGGCGCTTTCCGAGATTACTTCGGCGGAATTGACTTCTTCATCCGGAAAATAGGTGTTTAAAGGTTGGTATTCGTCATCGACCGGATTTTCGGCTAGATGATCGGCCAATGCTTGGGCTTTTATAGCCGTGCGAGTGACATAGACAATATCAAATTCTGTGAGCAAGATTTGCCATTTGGCTAACCTCCCGGTGGGCATTGGCTTTTGGAATATGTACTTCAAAGGGTCCAGCTTCGTGATGAGGTAGGTGGTGTAAGCCAACAGATAATGTCTGAGCTTATGAGCTATCCAAGTTAGAGCGCAGCAAGTCTTTTCTAACTGAGAGTATTCGGTCTCGTAGCTTGTGAATTTCTTACTTAAGTAATAAATGGCTTGCTATTTCCTTCCGGTCGCATCGTGTTGCTCGAGAATACACCCAAAGGAATTTTCTAGCACCGTCATGTATAGGAACAAAGGCCTCCCTGGTTCTGGTGGGACTAACACCGGTGGGTTTGACAGATATTCTTTGATCTTGTCAAAAGCGCCCTGACATTCGTCTGTCCACTTGATGGTCGCATCTTTTTTCAATAGCTTGAATATAGGCTCACATGTTGAGGTCAACTGAGCGATGAACCTGCTGATGTAGTTCAACCTACCCAATAGACTCATAACTTCCTTCTTGGTTCTCGGGGGCGGAAGGTCTCGGATGGATTTTATCTTTGTCGGATCCAGCTCGATGCCCCGTCGACTGACTATAAATCCCAGTAATTTTCCAGATGGAACTCCGAAAGTGCATTTGGCTGGGTTCAACTTCAAATTATACTTGTGCAGGCGTTCGAAGAATTTTCTCAAGTGTTGCACATGGTCGTTTTGGGTCCTGGATTTAACGATCACGTCATCCACGTATACCTCAATCTCCTGATGCATCATATCGTGAAATATGGCAGTCACGGCCCTCATATAAGTAGCCCCGGCATTTTTTAAACCAAACGGCATGACTCGGTAACAGTATGTTCCCCAGGGTGTAGTGAAGGCTGTCTTTTCTGCATCTTCTTCATCCATCAACACATGGTGATATCCGGCATAGAAATCGACAAAATACTGCACCTCATGTTTTGCACAATTGTCCACT
>ML386767.1:0-153233 GCA_005239525.1 Nicotiana knightiana | reverse complement strand
AAATCTAAAAGTAATTTATATATATATAAATACTAAAAAAATAATATATATATATATATATTGCTAATAATAATAATAATAATAATAATAATAATAATAATAAATACCACTTTCCCCACTTCCCCATTTCACTCATACCTCACCCCTACAAATCCTAACTAACCACCCATGATCCTCACATCTCAATTCAAAATACACACACCTACACCCCATAAAGGACTCTCCTTCTTCTTCTGAAGAAAAACAGACGAGTGAGAGGAAAAACAAAAAAAAAAAACCTAAGAAAGCTCTAATCTTCTCCAATCTCCAACCGTCCACCTCCTCTTCACCAAACAGCCATGAAAACCGACCAAACAGATCAAAAACCACCTTAAAACCGTCCCTGAAAAGCCATAAAACTAGTTAAAAGCCAAGCAACATTTAGCCATGAAACCTGCCTGAAACCTCCGCGAAACAGTCCAATTTTCTCGCCTGGCGTCGCCGTTTGAAAGCTCCAGTCATTGGCTCCGTTGTAGTCGCCGGTGGAAGTTCCGTCTGGTCGGAAGAGTCTGATTGAGGTCGTTCAACTTTGAGTTTTCCGGGGATGGTTTCGTCATGTTCGTAGCCGGTTCGAGGTTTCTGTTCGTTTCCAACCTTGTCAACGTGATCTTGTAAACCAGTTTTGGAAGATTTTTGATGTTCTGGAAGTTATAAAAGGTATATCTCTTTACATTCAACTTGGTTGCTTTTCATTTTGTTAGTCCAGCTAATGGTTGATTCATCTCTTATGTTTTTGATATTTGAAGTTCTAGAGTCTTACATTGAACGTTAGGCTACATTGAACATCAGTTCTGTTTTTGTTTACAAGGCTATTAGTTCATACTTTTTGGAAATATGAATGTGTTGACAGTATGTTTAGGGCGCATCTAATTTATTATTGTAATGGTGTACGCATTCGCGTGACATAGTTATGATTTTTTTATCGAAGTATGCAACTTCGGCCAAACATTTATTAAATAATAGGTGTGGAAAATTATGTACACGTATGCGTGACATGATTTGAACGTTGATTTTTAAAATAAAACCAAGGTACGCGTTTGTGCGGCTTTGGAGTTTTTTTGTTTATAATAAATAAGCGTGACAAATTGTGTACACGTACACGTGACATGATTTAAGCGCTGACTTTCAAAATAAAACCAAGGTACACGTTCGCATGACTTTATCAAACAATTTTAATATTAACTAAGGGCTATTAATTATGAACACATACACGTGACATGATTTTAGCACACTAAACTAAACGGGTATACATACGCGTAACTCGCATTAAGGTAATTATTTTAGATAAATCAAATAATTAAAAGCGGTAAATATAAAAATGCACATAGGTATATAATCAGTAATTAAATAATTTAGGCAAAGTTTAATAATTAAGCGACCGTGCTAGAACCACGGAACTCGGGAGTGCCTAACACCTTCTCCCGGGTTAACAGAATTCCTTACCCGGATTTCTGGTTTGCAGACAATTTAAACATAGTCAAAATTCCTCGGTTTTGGGATTTTTAATAAATAAATGATTTCCTGGAATACCGTAAAAAATCCGGGTGGCGACTCTGAAAATGAATAAAATAAATCCCAAAAATCGAATAATGTCACTTAAAGTAGAAAAGCTCCTCTATACCCCCACCTATCGGGTAAAAAGGATGTGTGACACACTTACTCTGTTTTGGCTATGAAATCGGGGTGTGAGAACTGCCCAGGAGCGCTTGAGGTCCTTACTGAACTGTGACACACCCGGATTATGAGAATGGCTGTGAAATAATACTTGGCATTGAGTACATGGAGACTTGAGCCCATTATGAAGGCTCCCTATAGATAACTTCTCGTTTTTGTATTTTTAGTTCCTATTCAATTTTCTGTAATAACTAATTGTAAACAACTCTGGGGTCAGATAGTGAAAAATGGGTGGGTGATATGCATGATGTAGTATAATTAAGGGTAGAGACCATGTTTCTAGGTTTATTTCCTCTATGCGCAATGGCAGCTATGTTGAGGTACAACATGCCATGCATTAGATATCATGCTACTTAGGTTCATATATATTGCTTTCCTTTCAGCATGTCTTCATTCATTGCCCTCACTTAGAGATCCTGCCTATATGACAAATAATTAAGTAAATTGCTATTATGTGATTCTGCTACTATAAACATGTTCTGAAACTTCATTAGAAGTCCGGTCCTAGGATAAATAATGTTAACTGCAATCATGTCTCACCATGCCTATGCACTTAGAGATCCTGTTTCTAGGTAAACAACATTAAAAAATATATCACCTATGTTATTCCTGAAACTGTGCATAATACTGTGATTATATGTGCATTTAGAAATCCTATTTAAGTTATTATGCATCATGCTGAATTAGACATCATGCTATAGGATCGTACTCATTTAACTGCACTTAGTCTTAATATAGATATCTAAAAAAATCCCTTGTTCTAAACAACTGGTAATAAATCTTTGCACGTCTTCAACACCTAGAATTGCATGTTGTCCTACACCTAGGCGAACCTTAGGTAATCAACTTAAAAAATAAAATGATAACTTTCTTTGTGATCATGTTTAACTGTCAGCATGCTTAAAACCAGTAGGCAAGCCTGATTAAGGCTTCCTCTCTGAGTTATGCATTAAATCTGCCTATGTGTTATCACCTAGATACCATGCTTTAAGATTTTGAATAATATGGACCTTATTTGTGTATGAGACATGTTGTTTATGTGTACTGCGTGTTGAGGAATACTTGAGCCTTTATCTGCTTTCCATGTTTTCTCTTTATTTGTTGTCCTACTTGTTTTATTACTTGTCGCCATATAATTTTTACCTTTAAAACCTGAGGGTCTGCCTAGCACCTCTCTTTAGGATAAGAGTCCCAATATCCTCCGGGAGTGATAGGAAAGGATGAGTAACATCATGCAATAGAGGACGAGACCAACACTCGTTTTTAATAACCTTACGGGGTGGAAAGGGTAGATATGGATATGATGACCGGTGAGCTAATACCACGTGTAGCCCCTCTTCAAGGCGTGATTACTGGGTATTTCATTGATGCAATCCATATTATTATAAACCTAGTATATCCTTTATATGCTTAGATCGTAACCCTTTCAAAATCTAACCTTCTTTAATATTTTCAAACATTTGCATGCTTAAGACTTAAATCCCTTCTTATTTGAGCCTTTACTTGTTATTTGTTAATTGTACAAATTCACAGAAACCATTTGGCCAGGAACCACACTTGTGGATCCTGAGGGGTGCCTAACACCTTTCCCTTCGGACAATTTCAAGCCCTTACCCAATCTTTGGTTAGCAACATAGTTGTAGTTGAAACCCTTAGGTGCCCTAACGCACCGTTAAAATCGTTCGGTGGCGACTCTTCAAAATATGCAAACCCCTTTCCCAAAAAGAACCAATGTCATAAACCCCTTTCAACCGGCCCCGAAAGGACCACTTAGGGGAAAAGGGGGTGGTGACACCTAAGGTAGCTCTATAAGACTTAGACTAGGTTCGTGTAATTAAATAGTGTCACTACCCAAATTTCCCCTCTCTTGGGTATCGTGATGGCACCTAGTCTTAAGGACTAGGTAAGCCCACTTTCATGGAATAGCAACAATAATAAAAAAAATCTCATATTTTTCTAAAATAAATAATTCTTTATACATTGCATATTCCCAAAAACCTGGTAGTACAAGTCATAAGCTCTATAAAGAGTTTTACTACAACTTCTAAATACAACTGTTAGGGGGTAAGTGAAAACAATGTAAATACAAAATAGGAAGCTGACTCCGAAGCCTGCGAATGCAGCAACAGGTTACCTTGAGTCTCATCATCAAGAGTCCGCTCAGCTACTAACAATCAATACCTGGATCTGCACAAAAAATGTGCAGAACTATACAATGAGCACACCACAGGGTGCCTAGTAAGTATCAAGACTAACCTCAGTGAAGTAGTGACGAGGACTAGTCAAGACACCCACTGGTCTAATAAATCAACAGGCATAAATATAGGAATGACAGGGCATGGAACCTATCTAATGACTACACAACATAGTTAACAACATAACTACTGCGATGCGGAAGGAAATACAGCAATTAAAGACGGAACATAATAAAAATACACAGAAGGATGGACGGGAACACAACCCATGTCGGGAAATCACAACACAATAAGGACAAGTAGTAACTCAACACTGCATTAGTCTCCACACAACGCCTTGGCCACAAATACCATTAAAATGGTCAAATCTGTGAGTGTAAACTTTCACCCGCAATTTTCTATATTGAAAACATTAAGGTAAGATGCTTTTTAAAGGAAAATTCTTTTGAAATATCATTTTTCCAACAGATGTCTCTCGGACATAACTTTCTTCAAGATCACAGCTTTTCAAATATATTTTTCCAAAGAAAGCATCCTTAAAACATAGTTTTTCTGCAACATAAACAATATTCAAATTTTCTCTTCCAGTGGAATATCCTTCAACATAGTTTTGTTTAACATAAACATTTTTCAAATATCCTTTTTCAAAAAGAATGTCCTTCAACACAGTTTTATTCATGATAATTGTTTTTCAAATTGGACTTTCCAATATAATTGTCTTTCAAACAATATCCTTTGATAAAATCTATTGGGATCCTGTCCCGTAGTCCCGAATTCATCACACAATACAGAGGATCTCCCGGAATACATCCGTAGTTCCAAAATCAATATGCAGTACGGGGGGGNAGCTCCCGGAATACGTTTGTAGTCCCAATTTAAACATGAAGTGCAGGGGGGAATTTCTCGGAATACGTTCGTAGTCCGAATTTAAATATGCAGTACAGGGAGAAAGCTCCCATGATACGTCTGCAGGTCCAATTTAAATATGCAGTACAGGGGGAAAGCTCCTGAAGTTCGTCCGTAGTCCCAATTTAAATGTGCAGTATAGGGGGAAAACTCCCGAAATGCGTCTGTAGTCGCAAAGAAACAATAGAACATCGTTCATAGGGAATAATCATGGCACAACATACTAGGTGCAAAAGGGAACAACTACACCAGGGAAAAACAAGACAAGCAACAAATCCACAAATTCAAATCAACAATAAGAAGACAACACAAGTCAAATAATTCCAAGTAAGGACAAGTCGATTAAGGTATAGAGTATCTAAACTTCTTTTAAGGTTGAGCAGTTACAAGGATATTCAACAATTTCACTCAAGGACAAGCAGCAGGGGAATAATCATAACTTCAGTTAATACCAAAAACAATTATAGGACGAAATGAAGATAATTACAATTTGAGATAAGCAGTTAAGAGGTTCTAGCATGACAGTAAAAATGAGTAAATTCTTCAGATGAGTCAACTAGGAGTCAGATAGGCAAGAGGAAGAAATTCAAAAGTAGGAAATCCTACATTTGGGCAAGTAAAGATGAAACTAGAAATTTGGAAATTCAATCATGCTAAGAACAATTCATACTCAGCGAATATAAGGACCTAAGATTCAAAAAAGGCATTTTTTTCCACCAATAAGTCCGAGCACGCACTCGTCACCTCGCGTACACAGACTACAACCAACATTGAAGACTCAAATCCTAAGGGGAAATTCCCCTACACAAGGTTAGGCAAGATACTTACCTCAACCGCTCAAATCAAACGTGAAATCACGTTCTTACCACGAGTATCCGACTCCAAATGGCCCGAATATAATCAAATCAATAGCATCGGGTAAATAATACTACAAGCAACTAGTTTAACTAATAAATTTGAAGCTAAGACGCAAAATTAGGAAAATTGTCCAAAAAGTCCCCCGGGCCCACATCTCGGAAATGAGTGAAAGTTACAATTTTAGAACACCCATTCACTCACAAACTCACTCAAACAAGAATCATCGAAAACCGACGTCAAAATCTCATTCAAATCTCGGATTTCTATTTGGGGAACCTCCCTCCCATTTTCATGATTTTCACCCCAAATTCATTGATTATATTGAAGGAATTGCTATAGATTCATGATATACAAGTGAAATAAGGTTAGGAAACGCTACCTATGAATCTTCTCCTCAAAATCGTCAAATCCCGAGCTCCAAATCAATTTTAGGAGTTATGAAATCAAACCCTTGATTTTTCTTATTTTGTCCAAGGGGTACTCGCACCTATGCTTCCAGGACCGCACCTGCAGTCCCACTTATACGGCCTGGGCTCCGCATCTGCGGAAATCACTAATCCCCTCAAACTCCGCATCTGCGGGAGTTTTCTCACAGACGCGGCTCCATTTCTGCGGTCCATGAGACGCACATGTGGCCACTGACCCCTAAGCCTAAAACCGCACCTGCGACTCCTCCCCTTGCTTCTGCGGAACCGCATGTGCGGTCCTACATCCACAGGTGCGTAAATGACAAGTTCAGCAACACTAGCAATAGCCTAAGCCCAAAATTCTTCCCGTTGAGCATCCGAAACATACCCGAGGCCCCTGGGACCTCAACCAAAACCACCAACCAGTCCTAAACCTTATCCCAACTTAACCGAGCCTTCAAAACACATCACATAACGTCTAAATCGCCAATTATGCATAGATTCAAGCCTAAGAACTAATGAAATTTCCAGAATCTACAACCGATGTCAAAAAACACGTCAAAACTTGTCTGAATGACCTCAAATTTTACACAGGTCATAAATGACACAATGGACCTAGAGCCACTCTCAGAATTCCATTCCGAGCCCGATATCAAAATTTCACCTATCTGCCGAAATCGACGAAAATCTAACTTTCACCAATTCAAGCCTAAATCTACTACATGCCTCGAAAACACAATCTAGACACGCTCCTAACCCCAAAATCACCCAACGGAGCTAATGGGGTCTACAGAATTCCATTCTGGATTCGTCTTCACACAGTTCCAACTACGGCCCGGTTTCTAAAGCTTAAACTCCTATATAGGGACTATGTGAGCAAAAACTCTCCGAATTTCGCAACTAATCATTTCAAAAAGTCCCATAAGAAAATATAAAAGTGGGGAAAGAAGTTATTAGGGGATCGGGGCGCTAACTCTCAAAACGACCGACCGGGTCGTTATATTCTCCCCCTCTTAAGAAAATCAATCATCCTCGAACGTGCCAAAATTCACCTCGAACTCATCCAATCACTGATTGCATACTTCCAACACACACCCGCGGGTGGTCCCACATCACCCCAACTTACATAAGCCTGATGACACCATCACAACTGCAATTTAGCCTTTCTATCACCAGTGAGAAGCCTCATACCTTAATTTCTCATCTTCTACTCATTTTCCAACAGACCCGGTAATTAGCCTCGTATCCGATGAAACGCTATTTCAAACCTCCATCACGCTGGTAATAATTCAATAAAAACGAGGAACTCATACTTGACACCCGAACAACACATCCACAACTAATACCACCGGTCACTCACCCCGCAAGCTAAAACTCAAGAAGCACAGAACGAAAATGACTGAATATGATAAGAGGAACACATAAGGAAACTATGAAACAAGCCTGACAGACACAACTCTTTATCAATACTAACCTACAAAACAATATAACAAAGAAAGAACTAAAGCACATGAACAAATCACAAGGATCCCATCCTTGTATGACTTCCACCGCGGTGCTCAGCCCGGTGCGAACACATCGAATCACGAAGGATAATGAGGGTCTCGCCCTCCACACTACATCACAAATAGGATCACCAATTGAAACTTTTCACTAGATCACTTCATTCAACAAAATTACAACACGTGATGGCCCCCACATCGGTAGAGCATAAGAATCACAGCTCATAACCACTGTACTCAGGAATCACATCAAGCCTACTGTACTAGACAACAGGAATTTACTACTAGTCACATATATCTCAATAAGGAATAGAAACATATGATAATCACGGGATACCACTCACAAAATTCTCCCAACTGGAGAAAACACGAAGATAGAGTGCAAAGTATGAAATTTACTCATGAATGAAGCGACAAATAAGGGAACGCATCCTGACCAGCAGAGCTATAATGAAATACAAATGGTGCCCTTCTGTAACAAATCAAAACATACCGGTACGATAACATCGGGCACAACGGACTCCAGCCTACTATACGAAACACATCAACGGGTCAGGCCTCCCTCTCTTGGGCGCCCTCTACTCACCTGAATGCCCTACTGTAACACATCTGCCTGGAGCCTGGGACCATCTCTCACCTTGTGACTGGTATCTCCACACTAAAAACAATCTCTCTGCTGGCGTGGTTGTGGAAACTGTGTGATACGAGTACTCTAAGACCGACGAGTACCTGAAACTCCATGCGAAGTCGGTAATGCCAACTGAACTGGCTGACCCACAAAACATCTACCGTGTCGCACCCTGCTTCCAAAATAAGGACTAACAGATCTCTCCGGTCTACGAGGCCTCCTCGCCTCCCTGGACTCTCTCTCCTGAGTCTCGTTTGTTCTATCGCTCCCGGTCCCACATGCCCTCTAACCGGCGAGTGATCCATACCATCTACTGAAACAAAACATACGACCCCAACTCTCGAGCCATGATGAACCGAATATCATGCCTCAGCCCTTCAATGAATCTACAGACTCATCCACTAACTGTAGCGACTAAGGCAGGTGCACGCCTGGCCAAATCACTGAATCCATTGGCATACTCTAATACTGACATAGTGCCCTAGCGTAACTGCTCAAACTCCACGTGCCATGCATCCCGAAGGGAATGGGGTACAAACTCTCTCAAGAACATCTCTGAAAACTGACTCCACGTAAGTGCAGCTGACTTGGCCGGGCTACTCAACTCACATGCCCGCCACCACTGATAAGCCGCTCCATGAAGCTGGAACGTAGTAAAAGCAACCCCACTTATCTCAATAATATCCAAAGTGCGGAGGATGCTATGGCACTCCTCTAGAAAACCCAGTGCACTCTCTGAAGTCAATCGACTAAATGTAGGAGGGTTATATCTCTTGAACCTTGCAAATCTAACATGCTATCCCTCAGATATTGCTGCTCTGACCATGAGATGAACTAGAACTACAGGCTGTATTACTATGACACCTGGACAATGACCAACGTGAACTCGCTGCTCTGGAGTGTGGAAGCTGGGAGTCTAGGCTCCTCCCCTGGTCGGTGAAGAAACTGGTGCAACATGAAGTGACCTTGCCTGAGCCAATGTACCAAACATACTCAGGAACTGTGCTGAAGTCTCCTGAAGCCCGAGGGTAACAACAGGTGCCTCCGGTGCTTGCTCCCCAGCTGGAACTGCTGGTGGTTCCTCAATGCCTACTCTGGTGGGTGGCCTAACTACGGCACGTGCTCCTCGTCGACCTTGGCCTCTTCCCCTAGCAATATCTGTCTCAGGGGTGACATCATCAGGAACCGTGGTTCATGTCTTCACCGTTTGTGAGAGAATAGAATGACAAATTTCAAACTTCAAGGTCAATGAACTCGCACGATAGGAATGAAAGAAATGAAATTGTCCTAATAGTGTGGTAGCCTCTCGAAGATAAGTACATACGTCTCCGCACCAATCCGCAAGACTCTACTAGACTTGCTTATGACTCGTAACACGAATGAACCTAGAGGTCTGATACCAACTTTTCACAACAAAAATTTCCCCTCTGTTGGGTATCGTGATGGCACCTAGTCTTAAAGACTAGGTAAGCCTACTTTCATGGAATAGAAACAATAATAAATAAAATCTAATATTTTTCTAAAATAAATAATTCTTTATACATTTCATATTACAAAAAACCCGGTAGTACAAGCCATAAGCTCTATAAAGAGTTTTACTACAACTTCTAAATAAAACTGTCAGGGGTAAGTGAAAACAGTGTAAATACAAAATAGGAAGCGGACTCTGAAGCCTACGAACGAAGCAACAAGTTACCTTGAGTCTCTCAGCAAGAGTCCGCACAACTACTAACAATCAATACCTAGATCTGCACAAAAAATGTGCAGAAGTGTAGAATGAGCACACCACGGCGGTACCCAGTAAGTATCAAGACTAACCTCAGTGAAGTAGTGACAAGGACTAGTCAAGACACCCACTACTCTAATAAATCAACAAGAAAATGTATAGGAATGACAGGACATGACACATATCTAATGACTACACAACATAGTTAACAACATAACAACTGCAATGCGGAAGGAACTACAACAATTAACGACGGAACATAATAAAAATAAATAGAAGGATGGACGGGAACACAAACCAAGTCCGAAAATCACAACACAATAAGGAAAAGCAGTAACTCAACATTGCATTAGTCTCCACTGATGGCCTTGGCCGCAAATACCATTAAAATTGTCAAATCTTCGAGTGTAAACTTTCACCCGCAATTTTCTATATTGAAAACATTAAGTTAAGATCCTTTTTAAAGGGAAATTCTTTTGAAATATAATTTTTCCAACAAATGTCTCTCAGACATAATTTTCTTCAAGATCAAAGATTTTCAAATATATTTTTCCAAAGAAAGTGTCCCTAAAACATAGTTTTTCTGCAACATAAACATTTTTCAAATATTCTCTTCCAAAGGGATATCCTTCAACATAGTTTTGTTTAACATAAATATTTTCAAATATCCTTTTTCCAAAGGAATGTCCTTCAACATAGTTTTATTCAGGATAATTGTTTTTCAAATTGGACTTTCCAATATAATTGTCTTTCAAACATAATTCCTTTGATAAAATGTATCGGGATCCTGTCCCCTAGTCCCGAATTCATCACACAATACAGAAGATCTCCCAGAATACGTCTGTAGTCCCAAAATCAATATGCAGTACAGGGGGAAACCCTCGAAATACGTCCATAGTCCTAATTTAAATATGTAGTATAGGGGGAAAGCTCCCGTAATACGTCTGTGGTCCAAATTGAAATATGAAGTACAAGGGGAAAGCTTGTGGAATACGTCTGTAGTCCCAATTCAAATATGAAGTACAGGGGGGAATCTCCTGGAATACGTCCGTAGTCCCAATTTAAATATGCAGTACATGGGGGAAAGCTCCTAGAATACGTCTGTAGTCCCAATTTAAATATGCAGTGCAACAACAAAAGACAACAACTATAGCACGACAAAATACTTGTACATCACCACATCAAATACAAAGCAACCAGGACAATGACATAAGATACGATGAATAAATCAATATAAGAACTTCAATTCAGAAAGAAACAGTAGATCATTGTTCACAAGGAATAATCACGGCACAAAATACTAAGTGTAGAAGTGACCAGGGAAAAACAGGACAAAGCAACAAATCCACAAATTCAAGTTAATAATAAGAAGACAACACAAGTCAAATAATTCCAAGTAAGGAGTCGACTAAGGTATAGAGTATCTAAACTTTCTTTAAGGTTCAACAGTTACGAAGATATTCAACAATTTCACTTAAGGACAAGCAGCAGGAGAATAATCATAACTTCAGTTAAGACCAAACATAATCATAGGATGAGATGAAGATAATTAGAATTTGAGATAAGCAGTTCAGAGGATCTAGAATGACAATAAAAAGGAGTAGATTCTTCATATAAGTCAATTAGGAGTCAGATAGGCAAGAGGAGAAAATCCAAAAGTAGGAAATCGTACATTTAGGCAAGTAAAGATGAATCTAGAAATTTGGAAATTCAATCATGCCAAGAACAATTCATACTCAGCGAATATAAGGCCCTAAGATTCAAAAAAGGCAAAATTTTCCACAAATAAGTCTTAGCACGCACTCGTCCCCTCGCGTACACGGGCTACAACTAACATAGAACACTCAAATCCCAAGGGAAAATTCACCCACACAAGGTTAGGCAATATACTTACCTCAACCGCTCAAATCAAACTTTAAATCACGTTCTTGCCACGAGTATCCGACTCCAAATGGCCCAAATCTAAGAAAATCAATAGCATAGGGTAAATAATACTCCAAGCAACTAGTTTAACTAATAAATTTGAAGCTAAGACGCGAAATTATGAAAAATGCCCAAAAAGTCCCCCGGGGCCCACGTCTCAGAAACGAGTGAAAGTTAAAATTTTAGAACACCCATTCACTGACGAACTCACTCAAACTTGAATCATCGAAAACCGACGTCAAAATCTCATTAAAATCTCGAATTTCCATTTGGGGAACCTTCCTCCCATTTTCATGATTTTCACCAAATTCATTGATTGTATTGAAGAAATTGCTATAGATTAATGATATACAAGTGAAATAAGGTTAGGAATCGCTGACTTTGAGTCTTCTCCTAAAAACCCACTCAAAATAATCAAATCCCGAGCTCCAAATCGATTTTAGAAACTATGAAATCAAACCCTCAAATTTTCTTATTTCTGCCCACCGCTGTTCGCACCTGCGCTTCCAGGACCAAACTTGTGGTCCCGCTTATGCGTCCTTGACTGTGCATCTTCGGAAATCACTAATCCTCTCAAACTCTGCATCTGCGACACTTTCCTCGCAGATGCGGCTCCGCTTCTGCGGTCCACGAGACGCACCTGCGACCACTGACACCTAAGCCTAAAATCGCACCTGCGACTTCCCTCATTTCTGCGAAACCGCACGTTCGGTCCCACATCTACAGGTGTGTAAATGATGGTTTCAGCAACACCAACAATAGCCTAAGCCCAAAATTCTTCCCGTTGAACGTCCGAAACACACCTGAGGCCCTTGACACCTCAACCAAAACCACCAACCAGCCTTAATACCTTATCCCAACTTAGTCGAGCTTTCAAAACACATTACATATCATCAAAATCTCCAATTATGCATGGATTCAATCCTAAGAACTTATGAAATTTCCAAAATCTACAACCAATGTCGAAACACATCAAAACTAGTCCGAATGACCTCAAATTTTACACATAGGTCATAAATGAAACTACAGACCTACAGCCACTCTTGGGATTCCATTCCGAGCCCAATATCAAAATTTTACCTATCGGCCGAAATCGCCGAAATTCTATCTTTCACCAATTCAAGCCTAAATCTACTACAGGCCTCGAAAACAAAATCCAGACACGCTCCTAACCCCGAAATCACCCACAGGGCTAACGGAGTCTACGGAATTCTAATCTAGATCCGTCTTCACACAGTCCCAACTACGGTCCGATTTCTAAATCTTAAACTCATATATAGGGACTATGTGACCAAAAACTCTCCGAATTTCGCAACTAATCATTCCGACAAGTCCCATAAGTAGATATAAAAGTGGGAAAAGCAGTTATTAGGGGATTGGGGCGCTAAATCTCAAAACGATTGATTAGGTCATTACAAATATCTATATCTTAGTTAGTTCTAAATGTATGTGAGTTACTCTATTTTATGGTTTAAAAACTTATCATTTTTGAAAGTGAGGTAGTTCATATACTTTTAAAAGATAGTATAGGTTTTACTTAGAAAATGACCTTTCAAATGTCTTTACAATTGAAAGAGATTTAGAAATGTGTTTATAATACATATACTTACTAACTTTGAAAAAATGTGGCTAAGTTTAAAGTACTTTTATAAAAACAATAAATGGCTATTTTTGTAATGTTGATAAAAAGAGTGTGATTGAAGAATTGGGTTTAAATATACCTAGAATTCTGATATTTGAATCTTATATCAAGTTTAGGAGAAAAATTCTTGAAGCATTCCTTCATTGCATTTTATATGTCATTTTGTTTTGTAGAAATCTTGACTTTGAATTTTTTCACAATTCTAGCTTTTAAAGAAAGAGGGTTGCCGACTTTCCAAATAAATTTATTGAAGTTAGAAAACCACGAAAAGGTTAGTAAAGAGTGAGGATGAAAATCGTATAGTATAAATAACTAAGCATGTTTGAAGTTATTACCTTATGTAGGAGCAGTAACTCTTTTAGTTTTATCTAGGGTTTTAGGCTTACCAATGTTTTCTAAAGTAATTCAAAGAGATAATAGAAAACATTCTCTCTCAAATATTTATCAGTTTCCTTTACATGAAAATAATAACAAATCTTATAAAGCAATAAAAGAGGGAACAAACTCATTGGTTTGGGCCTAAAGAAGGTTAGACTATGTAAATAGCAGACAAGTAGCAAGAGCTTCCATGACTTCAGACTCAAAGGCTGGAACGTGGGCCTGTGTTCTTGAGAACTCAGCAGGACCAATTCGGTTACATGTTCAACAGAAAAGGGTAGAAATTAGTGACAAAGCCCACCAAAATATTTAAATGCAGATAAGATCAAATGGAAGGCCCAAATGAAAGTGTAACAACTGTTTTCGATTAAGAATGTAAATAAAACTTTGTAAGATTGAACAGAGTAAAGAAATTTACACTGAAACCTTTTCCTTTATTAGACACACTAACCCCCAAAGAGATTAGCAAATGTCAATGATTAAGGGTTTAAGGTGAAATTCCATTTATAGCCAAGACATCCTTTGGGCCCATGGAACTTCAAAGTTCACAAGGGTATCAGGGATCCCGATTATTGCACGTATCTGGGAGAGCATCTCAACCACAGACTGAACCTCACTCCTAAATACACCTAACAACTCACACTTACTCAACCGAGTGCCAACATAACATATCTTTCTTGTCACACCATCATGGATAAATGGGCCAAAAGGGTCATCATGAGATAACCATAATAAAACATAAGGGAATACTAGACATAGGACGACCCAACATGATATAAATGCTTATACATGTGACATACGGGCCTCTATGGTCGACATGATCATTTGTATACTCAAAACATAGGCCGACAAGGCCGTACAAGTATCCATATACATGACATATACCTACAAGACTCTAATAGTACATGAACATCATAATGTTCGAGACAGGGCCCCGCCATACCAATCAATATATGTCAAAATCATACTGAACAAATAGGCAACACCGGAGCAAGTGAAGTGCACCAACTCCTTCCGCTAAGCTGATAGCCTACTAGGATCACTGTCAACCTGTCTATCGGGACATGAGGGCATGAAACACAATGTCCCAAGTAAAAAGGGACTTCATTACAAATAAAGTATAACACCCATATTTTCGTACGTACGAGTACGTCGTAATTCAATTGATGTAAGCCCAAAAATTGAATCATCTTTGAAAAGTTTACAAAGTTAGTTAATTATGTTAACGTGGAGGTTACAAATATTTGAGATTATGAATACCAAGTACCAAGAAGGTTTGAAGGCTTAGAAGCTAAATGAATTGAAGAAAATACGTTTCGTCGAAAGTCGACAAGTTGGAATGTTATAACATGTACTTTTGGGGTGAGATTAGGGTACTTAACAATATAAAGAGATTATTTTATGAGTTATTAAAGTAGTGTGATATTCTGTGTTATGTTTTGAAGTAAAGCGATTTGTGGAACAAAAGTTGGAAAAGGTCATCACTGGTTACAGTCATAAATGTGTTGAAAATTAGGTCAAATATATCTGAGCATTTATCCCAATGTACATAGAATTACGGGATGATATACCTACCAAATTGAATATCTATGATTCTATTCTCCAACGGATTAAACCGTTCATTAATACAACATTGGAGTAGAGAGATATTCGCATTTTTGAGAAACTGCGCATGATGGTAGGTGACAAGTAGGTGCATCACCTACTTCCCAAAAGGAGAGGCCTCAATTAAGTCGTCCAAGAGGGGAATCTTAAGGGATAATTAACTCATATATTTCACTCTATTACAGACCAATAAATCCAGACTGAACCCCTGTATATCCTCCCCAAAAATTCCACACAACCCCTAGGTTATTTCGGGTGTTACGATGTGATTCTAGTGCTGAAAACCTCGGACAGCTTGCTAGTTTCTCTTTCTCCTTCTTGTAGACGCATTGAGGGAATTATTTTAGATGAAGAAGGACTAGGTTTTGTGGGTTATACTCAGTACAAGGTAAATATATGCTTCTTGTTCCATTATCTATGCTTATATGAGTTGTAACTCGATTGCAAAGACTAGACCTAGCGAGTTTCAAGAGTATTGTATGTTGTTGCGTCACAGTTTGCTGGTTGTAAACTTATTTATAACTTGAATTCACGGATTTTTTATTGTATGAGAGTCTTAATTTTTTATTGTTGGTTGTGTTTCTCAATTTTAAAGAAAAGACAAGTCGAAACGTGTTTTAGTAAACTGAAAAAACATATTTTGAGTTGCTGAATTTGTGGAACTGTTTTGTGGGCTGTTTCGTGTTGCTTTTGGGTTGCCTCTTTTTCTAATGTTTTTATGGTGTTTCTGAGGAGAACGTGTCGGAGAAACATCACATAATGTCAAGGTTGTTAGCTGGTCGTTCGTCATTACATTTTTAAGGTTGTTTGACACTACTTTGATTGTCGTTTTATGTATGAAGTGATTATGATGTGTGGCTGGTTTGAGGTATATTTTCATAGACATAAGGTTGGAAAATGATGAATACATGTTGTTATTATTTTGTTATTTGTGATGTTGGTATATTGTATTGGAGGAGGGCCTTGTTACAGGGGACATGCTGCCCAAATTTACGTAAACGAGCTACTAGTTTAAGTTTCAAACTTACCCATTACTCAGCACGGATTTTGAATCTCCTTATGCTGTGGTAGATTGAGTTGAGTTGTTTGAAGAATTCCTTGGAAGGAATTAAGGACTCAATTGAGTGAAGCTATGTTAAGGCTAAACCTTTCCTTCATTTTGGCATGATCCAATAACTACATGTGTTTGATAACGAGTCATAAAGAGAAGTTCATATTCTTGAATTTATGTACATTTTCCTAGTCTCATAAGTTACAGAATTCTCCCTTATCGGGACTTCATATTTAGTTTAGTTTTATCTTCTATCAGCCAAGAGAGCAGAGAGTCTATATATACACAGTATTACAGTATTTTCACCACCATCGAGCTATAATCGATGGGCAGGCCCCTATTGGGAAACCTCTGATCAGATGATGAGTTACATACCGATCCTACAGTGGCCGAGCACCTATGAGCGAGCCCATAATGGCCAAGATACAGAGCCTAGTATGGTCAAGTGCCTATGAGTGAGCCTACTACGGCAGAGCAGTTACACATACCGAGCCTTCTAAGGCTGGACAATTATTTTACTTACTATACTGAGAGAGTTGAGTCAGTATCAACAAGTAAGCATATCATTAGATTATCTTTGACTCCTAGTTATTTTCAATTATTATATTATCAGTTCAGTTTTAGCTTTCAGTTATTTTGTTGTCTCACATACTCGGTACATTATTTCGTACTGACGTCCCTTTGTTCGAGGATGCTACATTTCATGCCTGCAGGTCCTCACTGACATTTGGACTAACCCTCCCAGCAGACGGAGTCAAACATCAGCTTGGTTGGTAAGCTCCACTTCCTCAGAGTTACCAGGTCTAGACCTTGGAGTCCATTTTATTTATACAGGTTTGATGGATAGGTCGAGGCCCTGCTCCGACCATGGTACAGTTCAGCTATCTCTAGAGGCTTGTAGACGAGTCATGTATATTTTGTATAGCAGTAGATGTTCGTGGCGTCTTATCGGCCTGCACAATTATATATATCAGCTTTTGAGTATGTTTACCCCTCATATGATAGAGACATTATTTTCAGATGATTCAGAATATAGCCTCATCGGCCTAAGTTGAGGGTTACCCCTCGAGAGTTCACAGTTATAGAGTGGTACGCTCGGACCGAGTATGGCACCGGGTGCCGTCCATGTCACTTCAGTTCACAGTTAAATGCAATGCATATTTAATTAAGTCAATAATATCCATCGGAATGTCATGAGACCCATGAACAGACGATACGATAGTAGGACATATGGGGAATCAAGAACATAGGAAACCCTAATACTTCTAAGAATAGAATCATTTGTGAAAGTTGTGTGCTGGCTTGTTTCATTTTATCATATGGATCTTGCCAAAGGGAAAGAAGATATAGGCTTAACATACCTCTAGTCTTCAATGCAACTCAACAACAACCTTATGACAACTAGCGCTCCAAGCCTATAACAAAGAAATTCATGTAGAACTTAGATATCGCTAGTGTATCACATATCTCAAACGATAACTCGATTCTAAAATAACACGGCATCATTTCCCCTTATTTTACTGCCCCCTAAAGTCTACCATAGCTGAGATACAAACACAATACAATTAGCAACTCAAAAACAACCCAACTATAATTTGCGATGTTCAATACAACAAAAACCCCAAATATACCATAACACACCCAATCAACAAGTTATCAATTAGCCTGAAATCGCAACGACAAGTGACCAGACTACTACCTACTACATGTGGCATTTCTTCAAACCATTCATCCTCCCAAACTCCATAAATCAAGAGAACAATAAGCCAACACGAGTTTACTACAAAAAAGCCCACTAAGAGCGCAATAAACCGAACTCACGGGTTCTGATCACTGACCCGTGAGTTCTAAGTATTAGGAAACGAATTTATCAACCATCCTTGATATTAATAATCATAAATACAGAAATTAGACGTTTTCTTAATTATGAATTACCTTCCAAAACTCCAACTACAAAGAAAAATAGAGGCGATATTGCGATACTTACGTCGTACGGATCATTCTATCGATATCGCTTCTTGATTTCGTGTCCGGGATGCTGATCTTCTTCGAAACCCTAGAAGAGAGCTTAAGAATATATTTATAGGTGTACTCTTTCCGTTTTATATGAAAAAAAGAAGATACGGACGACCTAAGATATATATATATATATATATATATATATATATATATCAACTTTTGAAAAGTCAAAGAGGTTCTAGCTTGGCACCCTAGCATTGGCCCATCTTCTAACGCTTGTATCTTTTTTTCGGATGTCATATTAACCAACACATAAGAACTTCATAAGCAACATTCCAATACCTTCAATTTGGTATATACTATGTCCCAAAAAGACCTCATATAACACACAAAATGTATTACTCAAAAATATTCAGTGATATACCTACTTGTCACTTATACAGTCTCTGCAGCCTCGCGAAATTGCAAATATCTCTCTACTACAATGTCGTATCGACAAGCGGTTTAATGCATTAAAAATTAGGCTTGTAGATATTCAATTTTATATGTGGAGAATTTCGTAATTCCAAGTATATTGCGAGAAAACTGCCGCTACATTTCATCTAATTTTCAACACATTTATGAATGTAACTTGTGATGACCTTTGCCAACTTTTGTTCAGAACTCGCATGACTTAAAAAACGTAACACAAGACTATCATAAGCCTAAAATAACTCATAAAATAACCTCCTAATAACTTTAAGAAACACTAGTCTAACCCCAAAGTGCATGTTGTAACATTCCAAACTTATCGACTTTCGACGAAACTTATTTTCTTCAATATGTTTAGCTTCTAAGTCTTTCAACCCTCTTGGTACTTGTTATCCATGATCTTAAAGATTTGTAATCTCCAAGGTAACATGATTAAATTACTTTATAAACTTTTCAAAGATGATTTTATTTATGAGCTTACATCAATTGACTTACGACGTACTCTTACGTACGAAAACATGGGATGTAACACAACTTAATCAAGTTCCTAGAGTATAACTTAAACTAAGTGAATAGCACCTTCATAATTCACACGGGAACATGTGTAGAGGCTCAGCAGGACTTAATTCAATTGATTCATATCATTTTTATACAATGAGGTTCGGGATATGATCTCACATTTATGAAGGTCTACAAAAAATCATCACAATGATCTTTCTAGAGTAACAGAATCACAGAGGCACATTAGAAGGAAATGACTCAAATCAGATAACATAAGATAATATACTCAAAACTATGATAACATACTTATATTTTCCCTTAAGTGTTCATAAATTTTATAGTTAATCCTGTCAAGGAGACAACTTCAAGTGTATAATACAAACCAATAAATAATCTCTAAAATAAAGGTCAATCGGACAAACACAAGAGTCATAGAAAAATCACTATAGAAGTATAAAGTCAAAAAGGTCTGCAGAATCATTAAAGATCCATATCCCGTTTGACTTTAGTTTATCAGGTGGATAGCCTTAAATACATGAAGGAAAGTCAAAAAGTAACACTAAGCAAATACTAGAAAAAAGTATGAAGGTCATAACAAAAGTCTTCAGTGAGGTTTAAGGTCAAAATAGATGCACATAACTAGTAAGCTTCTTTGCTAATAACACATTTCATATTCATTGAGATTACAAAGTGGTCGACTAGTATTAGTTTAACTTATGATTATTAAGGAAGACAATACTAAAACATGATGTCAATTATAAACTAATAATAACACATTTTAGAAAATATGATCAATAATAATCAATACTAATACATCATGAGTAAAGCTAATTAATATAAGATAAAAGAGTAGGTCCGATTTAACAAAATAGTCAAATGAAAAAAATGGTCGAAAATCACTGTCCTTCCTTTGAGAAGAAAACCAAACGAATACTTTTGCTAGCCCTCTAGGGATCAGAAAGCTCAAACTCTGACCGGTAATGGAGCTTAGAATGGCAAAGAAATCAAACTAATTAGAAATCATAGCTCGATTATTCTCTAAATAAAGCTAAGATTGGTATATTTTGTAAGTGATTTCTATTGTGTCATGTTAGGTCTATTAGGTAAGAGCATTAAAGTTTTCCTTTTATAGTGAAATTCAATGCCTTAGGTTTCAACATATTCAAACGATAGTGGAGAGTGACGGAGAGTTGATGATGTGAGCATGATTGAGTTAAGTCAGATATGATCAGAGGGGAAAATCAGCGAGAGTTTTACCTGATGTGGGGAAAGGTTGACCGTAGACAGCAAAATCAGTGGTCAAAGCTCAGGAACACTTGAGATACATGCTTTGATTTAACATGACACAAGAGGGATTCAGAGATTTGGTGTCTTGTGTTTAAGCTAGGATTTTCGGATTTAGGTGTTTGAATTTTAAATACAAAAATGGGAAAAGTTCAGCAAGGATTGTCGGTAATGGATATCGAAGGGATGATTTCTGGGTGATTTGAGACATCGCACGAATTTGTGCAAGGTTTTCTTGACAGACATGGTGATGGGAGTGGAAAGAAAATAGAGTAAAGGGGAAAGAGATGCGACTAGGTCAAAGAGGAAACAATTTAAGGTTTGGGTAGGGGTTAGTCGTCTCTAAGGGATAAAAGTGGGATATGGAAAGAGTCGTTAGATCCTTTGATCAACGATTCCGATTATTTGATAATTAGGGGTTCAAAATAGTTTTGTGGAGAAAAAATTGCGGTTGTTGGATTCTTGTGATCCAACGGCGGAGATAAAATACGTTGGGCTTTTAAAAATAACTAAAAAAGGGATTAAACCGGGTCCGTTGATGTTATGAATCAACAATCAGGATGGTGTGTGTTTTTTGGTGAGTAAATGGGATGGGTGACGTGGCACGATTTAATTGGTTCAAACAGGGTGGCATAGATCGCCAAGATGGAATGGATGAGGGGTTTGGATTGGGTCAGATGGGCAATTAGGCTTGGGTATTTGGCCTGTTTTAATTTAAAAAAATATCCATTTAGTGTTTAATTATAGAATTGCAAATGTAACCATTTCAGTCATTAATTAAATAAACATAAGTAATTTCAAAAAAATGTAATAGAAATTAAAGTAATCAAATACACTAATAATTACTATAATTAATTATTTATTTACTTATTTATTAACATTTTATTTTCTATTTGTGACACTAATTTTGAGTTTATTTTTAAATAGTAGACTATTTTACCAAAATTAAGAAATAACCTTATTAAATTAATTATAAACCTATGTAATGAATGTAAAAGTTATTTTAATAGTATCATAAATAGTAGGAGGGATATATTTGTAATTACAACACTAAATTATTTATTTAACACCATTAATTACTTAATTTATATATATAATTTAGTATTTATTACATATAAAATATTTTCAATATACTTATTGAAAATTATTAAAAAAGGGTAGCTCGGTGCACTAAGCTCCTGATATGTGCAATATTGAAAATAATTAAGTGCAAGTAAATTAATAATTAAAGGAAGGGTCAAAATTGGTCGTCAACAGCTGCCCCTCTTTGACTAGAGATGATGAAAGAGCTTTTGGGCAAAAATTGAACGAAGACCAATTTTGTCCTGAGTTTAGGCAGACATTGCGAGAATGGCATATGGTTTTAAGGAATATTATGGGTTATAGAATTAGAGAAGGAGTTGTGGAAAATTATGGATGCTTTTAGGGAAATTTTGGAAAATTGGGGCCGAATTATTGCTTTGAATTGCTTACATACCTCAGGCTTAACGAGGATCAGGCCTCATGTTGTTCTGCAGAGATGGTTTGGAGGAGGCGACGCTCGCTGAAATTTCCCCAGTATCGTATTATGAGGATACCGTGAGACAGAAGATTTGGTACCCATGATAGCCCTAAACTGCAACTTTATTTGAAAGACTTGAAAAAGTAGAGTTCAACTGATTGTTTTTTAGTTTGAGTTCGGATCCTTGGCCGCTTATGAGTTTGTTATCCCTTATAGTGTTGTTTCTTAGTTCTCTGGTTATAAAAAGTTCCATGTCGCGATGTTTGTTTCTACAAAAACAAAATACACACATACCCATATGTCGTAACGCATAAAGGTTAATATGTGAATTAAATGATGCAGAAGTGATAATGCATGGCTGCCGGCTAGCCGTTATTTAAGATTGGAATGATGAGATACTTGAATTTGACTCGATTGTTAGTCGGGTTGTGTACTGTTCCATAGATGTCAGAGCATTAAGTCTCCTCATGTTGGGAGTATCTCCGCATGATGAGAGTAGTTGACTTGTAATATAGAATGTATCTCCGCATGATGAGAGTAGTTGTATTGAGATGTATAATATATCTCTGAATGATGGGAATAATTGCATTAAATGTAAAGTATCTTTGCACGATGCGACTTTATACATGGAAAATATACTCATGCCTGTAAGCTGCATAAGCAATGTCAAAACATTCAAGATAGAATAAAGAAGTAAGAAGCATGCCCAAGATATACTCTTGACTACAAAACCTAAATTACGGTCGTTCATTGGCAGAACATTGGTGACGAGGTTTGCGACTATCTACTTGTGATATCCGATGTGGCAGTGCGGAATGTTCCCATTGGTGAAGCGAACAATTTTGCTATATACAGGGTTTTGATTGAGAAAGCTGACGACTCAATTATTACAGTGCGCTCCAATTGATTGAACTGACAGTTAGCTAGATACATGGTTCCGACTGACGGGGCCAGAGACTTGCTATATACAACATTCTCCGCTTGGTTGAGTATCTCTTGATCGCATTTGAGTTGATAATCTTTGTGTTGACTCTTCCTTCCATATCTGCAAAGATCAGAGCTTAACACGCGATGGACCATGTAAAGACCTTGCAAATTTTTCGCAAACTTTCCTTTGCCTTCTTCTTGATGATGGAATATTTTGTTTAAAACCAATTAGCCCGGTGTAAATTGGCGAGGTTTCACCTTTTTCTCTAATGCACTGGAAATTGTTTTTTGATACAACTGACCATAGCACACTGCGCTCATTCTCTTCTCGATAATGAGCATGAGTTCTTCCTGCCTTACCCGTATCCATTATGCATTGTGTAACTTGGCTTCTTGAATGACCCTTATAGATAGTATCTCGACCTCTGTGGGTATCGCAACTTTGGTGCCATATACCAACATGTTTGGCATTGCCCTAGTGGATGTCCGCATGGTGGTCCGATAACCTAGTAAGGCGAAGGAAAATTTCTCTTTCCATTACCTATGATTTTCCACTACATTTCATAGTATCTTTTTAATGTTTTTGTTGGATGCTTTAACTGCTCCATTACTTTAAAATATGTAGGCTCTAGAGCTATAGTGGAATTTTCTGCACTTCACACAAATATACCTCATGAGGTCACTACTGTGATTGGCTGCATTGTCAGTGATGATTGACTCATGTATCCCTAACTGGCATACTACGTTGTATGTAGAAGCTTCGACCCATTTGGTAAAGTAATCAATCTCTACAAAGGTAAAACAATGTCATTTTTATGCATCAGCCTCTATAGGTCTGATACGTCCATTCCCCAAGAGGCGAAAGGCCAAGGCGAACCCATTACATTCAACTCATTGGGTGGAACCTGAGTGAAATCCCCGTGGATTTGGAACTGGTGACACTTATGCACATAATCAAATACAATTGCTTTCCATGGTCATCCAAATGTATTCGACTCTTAAAATCTTCTTGGATGAGGTGAAGTCATTCATGTGGGGTCCGCATGTCCCTGCATGTATTTCTTCTAGCAATATGGTCGATTCAACATCACCTACACATATTAACACACCCAAGTTTTGGGTCCTCCTATACATGACTTCCCCGTAGAGGAAAAAGTGATTTGCTAGACTTTTGTGTGCTCGCTTATAACCATTGTTGGAATTCTCTAGATACTCTCTTGTTTCAAAGAACCTTTTGATTTTGTAGTATGACAAATTGCCACCTGGCTCTTCATTTACAAGGAAGCAATACGCATGCAGATCCTGGATCTCTATCTCAATAGGGCCGATGTCATTCTTATCTCGATGCTGGATCATGGGCGACAAAGATGCAAGAGAATCGACAAACTCGTTCTAGATCCTAGGAATGTGTTTGAACTTGATTTTTTGAATTTCTTCCACAACTCCTTTTTCGCGATGCAGCTATGGAAAGATCTTGACATTCTTGGCAGTCCATTCACCTTAGACTTGATTGTATCAGTAGATCAAAATCTCCTATGACCAGAATCTACTTGATAATCATGTCGACTGTGATCCTGATCCCGATGATGATGCATGCAGGGAAACATCATCTTTTCTAATGCCGGATAATGTTGTCCTGATTTTGAAATTAAGACTGCCCTAATCCTATGCCTTTTAAATTTGCTGCTCCATCAAAGAACATTCTCCATCCTAAGTAGTAAAGTATGTAGGGAACGGCTCATAATCCTTTTTCACTAGATTCTCTGCATGGTGGTAATATAAGGCATGTCCCTTGGTTGCCTTCTGCATTACGTACGCAATGTCAAATTAGCTGAGAAGAATATGCCACTTGGCCAGTTTTCCTGTAGGCACCTGCTTCTGAAAGATATACTTGACCGGATCGAGCAAGGATATTAGATGTGTGGTGTATGCTGACATGTAAAGCCTCAAATTTTGGGTGATCCAAGTTAATGCACAACAAGTGCGCTCTATCAAGGTGTATTTGGCTTCACATGTAACTTGCTCTTTTCTTCCGGTCTCATCGTGTTGTCCCAACATGCATCAAAATGTATTTTCCAAAATTGACAAATTTAATAATAATGGCTTTCCGGGCTCGGAAGTAACCAACACTAGTGGATTCGACAAGTAAACCTTGATCTTGTTAAAGGCTTTCCGACACTATTTAGCCCATTTTGTAGCAATATCTTTTTTCAGTATCTTGAAGAACGTTCGCAAATTACCATAGACTAGGCTATGAATCTACTGATTTAATTTAGCCTACCAAAGAAAGTCATCATATCCTTCTTGCTTTTAGGTGGCGGTTATGTTCGGCCAAAAATGAGTATATTTAACCATTAGCGCCTCACATTCTACTGCTTTTAATCATATTTTGAGTATCAATTATATTATATTATGATTAATATTATATTTTAATTGTGTAGGAATAAAGCGGTGTGAAGATGAAGAGTTATGGAGTACAATTAAATAAAACGTGAAAAAATAAAAAAGGAAAAAAATGAATGAAAACAAAGGGGAGACACCCTTTGGTTGTTTTCCCCCCAAGTTGGAGACAAGAACAAAGGAGAAATACAATTCAAATTGAGAGAAAGCAAAAAGAAACGTACCTAGCTGTAGGAATCAAAAATCGCAAAACCTACTATTTTCAGCGCCAGGGCTAGCATGAGGCGCTTCCCTGGACGCTGGAGGCTGGACCTTTTCCTAGTTCGCTCGGAACAAGGTTATTTCAACCCACGACCCTCCAAACTCATATAAAAGGGGTCCTAAACCTAATTTGGAGGATATCTAACTTACTTTGAAGGAGAATTCACGTGGGGAACACACACCACGCTTGGAGGAGGTTTCTACCTAGTTTTTGTTCATCTTCTCTTCTTTTAATATTATAGTTTTGGGTTCTGCATGAACGTTATAGTTTGAACCTTGAATTGTTTTTATTATCTTATCACATTGGTTTATTTATTTAATCTTGTGCTTAATTATTTGATTATGAATCTATGATTGAACTCGGGAGAGGGAATTCTAGATTGCATATAAGATTGAGTAGAACAAGATCTTAACTCTGATGGGGGCGGATTTGCGGTTATGATCGGAACATACCGAATCGCCTTGCTTGGTTACTATACAGAAATTATTAATGCGTTATTATCAATTCTAATTCCATAGGAATATAGGCGTGAGATTAGCTTGAATAGGCGAGTAGTGCTTCGGGAGAACGCTACGAGCAATATTAACCCTGTCAACCAATAAACCAGATAAATTAATTAGACGATTTGAGTAAAAAATTCAACGGGATTGTTAGCTAACCCATAGCTCTATAATATTCACTCCCATTGAGTTCGTCTTTAAGCTTGTCGTTATTTTCTTTAATATCTTAATTTGTTAGTCTAGATTAAAGTTACTTAAATATTCATACATTAGGATTCACTTGAATATATTAATTGTTTGGTTTAATCTAGTTGATAGATAATCACAAGTCTCTGTGGCTACGATATATAGACTTACAATCCTATATTACTTGTACGACCACGTATACTTGAGTGTGCATTTGGGAGAAACAAGTTTTTAGTGTCGTTGCCGGGGACTTAGAAATTAACTATTTTAGTATATTAGGTTTTTACTTTTTATCTATTTAATTTTTTAAATTTTGTTTAGTGTAGTTAGTATTATACTTTTTTTATGGCATCTTTAAATGAAAAGTGGTGGGATAGTATGTATTCTTGTTTTTGTGATCCTTCTCCATATTGTAAAGGACCCCACTCTTGGAAATATTGTAAAAAAATTTCCAGGACCGAGTTTTGTGTACTATCTCAATCATGTATTATTTGTAGTGGAATTGAAATAATTGTCCTAAGTGTTGTTATCCTACTCCATTCCCTTTTTATGTTGATTCTAATAATTCTTGTGAGTTTGACAAGAGTAACAAATTTGTAACGACCCGGCCGGCCGCTCTGTGAGACTAACCCAGTTTTCCCCATTTCTGCTTTATCATATGATGCTTAGCCTATTTATGTGGTGGTGGGTCGGTTGGTTCGGGTTCAGAGTGGTCGCAGTGAGAACTAAGTCACTTAGTCTCTTATATTTTTCTTAATAGTTGATAAAGTCAACTGGGACTTGACTTGTTGGTAAACGACCTCTGGAATGCGGATTTTATGGCTCGGATAGCTTCGTTAGGTGATTTGGGACTTAGGAGCATGTTCGGAATGAAGTATTGATGTCCGGTGTAGAATTAGGCTTGAATTGGCGAAAGTTAGTTTTTGGCGATTTTCGGTCGGCAATGGAAAATAGGCTATCAGGGTCGGAGGACGAGGATTCTAGTGATGTAAATTTTATCAAATTCCGAGACATGGGCCCGGGGCTCGGGTTTGGCTGAATTTCTAGAATTGTGTCTAAATTGATAATTTTCGATTGAGTTTTGTTCCTTTACCGTATATTGATGATGTTAATCTAGTTTTGGTTAGATTTGGAGAAATCGGGATCCAATTTGAGGGGCAAGAGCATCGCGGATTAGTATTGTTGCACGGTAGAGGTAAGTAGGGGTTATAAATCTTGTCCTGAGGGTATGAAACCCCGGACTTCATATTTCTCACTATTTTTAGAATGGCGCACATGTCGGATGACGAGTATGTGGCGCGCAATGATTTTTGGATTGGACTTGGTCCTCTCCGCGGCAACTATTGAGTTACGTATTTTACTCTAAATCATATGTTATATTGTGGTCTAAAGACTATTGCTATATTTGGGCCATAAGCCATGTTCGGGGCGTCGTGCCGACTTGTTCAGACCCTTTGGGGGCTTTTTACTGCTAGTTCCTCACTATTGATTTATGAATTACACTCAGTCATGTTGTGCTTAACTGTTTTCGAAACTCAGCCTTATTTACACTATTTTGAGATATAAAGTTGATATTTTAGGTCGAGTACCCCGTTTAACTTATACGCCCGAGGGATTTTGAGAGGTTCTGACTAAGTGAGGCCGCGGGTCTGATTGTGAGGATATGATACACCACGAGGTGGCTTGATATTAGCGCTTGGGCTGAAGGAGCCCCTCCAGAGTCTGTACACACCCCCAGTGAGCGCAGGTACCTATTGAGTGCTGATTGCCGAGTGTGGAGTGATGAGTGATTGGGAGGCAAGAGTGACAGTGAGGTTTCCCGAGGGGCTGATACTGAGTGGCTCTGAGTGCTGAGTGATGTTCTGCTCGAGGGGCGATTTATGATTCATGTTTCTGCGAGGGGCTACTTATGATTTATTTCATTTTTACACTAAATCTATCGGTTATTTTTATTTATGAAATTGTTGGAGAAACACATTTTTTAAAAGGATTTTTCTAAATAGGTTTTAAGGCATGATGATTTCATACATCTATGTAACTGTTGGGAAGAAAAGGTTGTGCTTATTATGAATTGATGATATTGATTTTTATGTGTTTCTTGCCTCTTAGACTTAATTTATTCTCATTACTACTGAGTTGGCGTACACACATTAATCCCTACGCCCTATGTGCAGATTCAGGTGCAGATACCTAGCGTTAGCCATCTATTATGTGCGAAGCTGGAGTTCGGGATATAGAGGTAGTTGTTCAGCGTCCGCAGCATCTCTGTTTTTCCCTTCTTTTGTTGTATCTATCTATTTGTTCGGAGATTTTGTAATATAATAGTAAACTTGTTGATATATTTATTAGATGCTCATGACCTATTGTCTATGGATTTTGGGATGGTTTAGACTATTTAGCTGTTTATTTTGCATAATGAATTCAGTAATTCTATGTACTTTATGAAATGTTGAAAATGGCTGGGATTTTAGAAAGAAACTGTAATTTATGATTGTTGGCTACCCTAGTTCCACGATAGGCACCATCACGGCCGGTTTAGGATTTGGGGTCATGACAAGTTGGTACCAGAGCCTAGGTTACATAGGACTCAACGGTCATGAGCAGGTTTAGTAGAGTATTGCGGATCGGTACAAAGATGTCTGTACTTATCTTCGAGAGGCTGCGAAACCCTTAGGACCAATCTCGTTTTCTTGAATTCTGTCGTGCCATTTTGTTGATTATGGAAATCTAAACTTCTATTGTTTCCTTCTCTCACAGATGGTGATGACTCGCGCTACCGATCAGAATGATCAGCCACCAAGTAGACTATCGAGAGGCCGAGGCCGCGGTCGAGGCTGTGGTAGAGGTAGGGGCTAGCCCGTGCAGCAGCCAAGGCAGTGCCAGTTGATCCCCCTACTGTTCAGGGTCAGATTCCCGCCACAGATACTCCAGCGGGACATGCTCAGGCACCGGCAGTGCCTATTGTTATTTCGAGTCTTCAGTAGACCTTGGCTCAGATCTTGACTGTGTGTACCACCCTTGCTCAGTCAGTTTTTACTACTTCTTAGGCCGAGGGAGGCAGTCAGACTCCAGTTTCCTGGACACCTGAGCATGGTACTCAGGGCCATCAGACACCGGGGGCGGTTCCAGCCCAGCGGGTTGCTCCAATTCAGGATTCCGTAGTTCCAGCTATGCCAGAGGACGAGCATCGTAGATTGGAGAGGTTTAGTAGACTACAGCCTCCGACATCCAGTGGTGCTGAAGGCGAGGATGCCCAGGGTTTTCTGGATAAGTGTTAGAAGATGCTGCGTACTGCTGGGATTTTTGACACCAGTGGGGTCTCATTTTCTACATTTTAGTTTTCTGGTGCTGCTTTCACTTGGCGGGAGTCGTTTGAGAGGCGTAGTCCTGTTGGTTCAGCACCCCTTACCTGACAACAGTTCTCCACTATCTTTTTGGAGAAGTATGTACCCAGTTAGGCAGGGAGGAGCAGCGCATGCTTTTTAAGCTGCTACGTCAGGTAGAGCTATCAGTGATACAGTATGAGATGCAGTTTTCAGAGTTGGCTCGTGGTGGTACCGAGTTTGTCCCTACTGATAGGGAGAGGGTTAGGAGGTTTGTAGATGGCCTCACTTATCAGCTCCACCTATTTATGACCCAGGAGAGAGTATCAGATGCTACATTCAAGCATGTTGCTGACATTGCTCGAGATATTAAGTCGGTTCGCCGGCATGAGCGGGAGGAGAGGAAGGCCAAGGGGCCTCGTGGATCGGGAAGTTCTAGTGGTGCTCCTTCCAGGAGGCAGTTTCATCATGGTAGAGGTCGTTCATTTAGGCCTCCTTAGTCAGTCCGCCCGCTTATAGTGGTGCATCTTCGGGGCATGGTCCCCGTGGTTCTCAGTCAGGACGTACTTCATTCAGTTCCCTCCCAGCTCAGCGTGCAGCTCGAGCACCACCAGTTCTGAGTTCTTCTATGCATGAGTCTTCTAGTGGCCATTTTGGCGCCAGGGGTTTCTATCAGTCCCCGCCTCCAGCTCCAGGGAGTTATTTTTAGTGTGAAGAGTTCGGGCACATGTGGAGGATGTGTCCCCGTCGTCCTAGTGGTTCTTCTCAGCAGAGGGGCCAGCCCTCGACTTTAGCTCCAGTTACTTCACCACCCGCCCAGGCAACCAGGGGTGGTAGTTAGTCAGCTAGAGGCCGCCCTAGAGGGGAAGGTCGACTAAGTGGAGATCAGGCCCGTATGTATCCTTTTCCAGCCATGCCAGATGATATGGACTCCGATGCAGTGATCGCAGGTATTGTCTTAGTCTGCTGCCGAGATGCTTGGGCTTTATTTGACCCTTGTTGTATATATTCCTATGTTTCTTCATATTTTTCCCATTTTCTGGATATGCCCCGTGAGTCTCTAGTTACCTCTATTCATGTGTCGACTCCGGTGGGCGATACTGTGGTTATGGGCTGTGTGTATCGATCGTGTGTGATATCTATTGGGGGTTTGGAGACCTGAGTGGACCTACTGCTACTCAGCATTGTCGATTTTGATGTGATATTGGGCATGGATTGGTTAACTCCGTGTCATGTTGTTCTTGATTGTCACGCTAAGACCGTGACCCGAGCTATGCCGGGATGTTCGAGGGTTGAGTGGAGAGGTTCTTCTGAGTATATGCCTAGCAGGATGAGATCCTACCTGAAGGCTCAGCGCATGGTTGAGAAAGGTTGTTTATCTTATCTTACTTTTGTGAGGGATGTCAGTGGTGAGACTCCCTCTATTGATTCGGTTCCTATGGTCCGTGACTTTCCGGACATATTTTCTGCAGACCTACTGGGCATTCCGCTTGACAGGGACATTGATTTTGGTATTGACTTGGTCCCAAGCACCCAACCTATTTCTATTCCACCTTATCGTATTGCACCAGCGGAGTTAAAAGAATTAAAAGAGCGGCTTCAGGAACTCATAGATAAGGGATTCATTCGGCCTAGTGTGTCACCTTGGGGTGCACCGGTGTTGTTTGTAAAGAAGAAGGATGCTTCTATGCGTATGTGTATTGATCATCGGCAACTGAACAGAGTTACGGTGAAGAGCATGTATCCCTTGCCTCGGATATATGACTTGTTTGGTCATTTGCAAGGTGCTAGGGTATTCTCCAAGATTGACTTGCGTTCCGGTTATCATCAGTTGAAGATTCGGGGGCCATACATCCTGAAGACTGCTTTCAGGACTAGATATGGTCATTATGAGTTCCTAGTTATGTCATTTGGGCTGACCAATGCCCCAGCAGCCTTTATGCACCTCATGCACAGCGTTTTTCGGCCTTATCTGGACTCTTTCGTCATCGTTTTTATTGACTATATCTTTGTGTATTCCCGATCTCGGGAGGATCATGAGCAGCATTTAGGAGTTGTGCTTTAGACCTTGAGGGAGAAGAGACTGTATGCAAAATATTTGAAGTGTGAGTTCTGGCTTGACTCTGTAGCGTTCATGGGGAACGTGGTGCCAGTGAGGGTATTCAGGTTGTCCCAAAGAAGATAGAGGCAGTGCAGAGCTGGCCTAGATCGTCATCGGCTACCGAGATTCATAGTTTCCTTGGTTTATCAGGGTACTATTGCTGTTTCGTTTAGGGATTTTCATCTATTACAACACCTATGACCAGACTGACCGAGAAGGGTGCTCCGTTCAGGTGGGTAAGGAGTGTGAGGAGAGCTTTCAGAAGCTCAAGTCAGCTTTGACTACAGCTCCGGTAGTGATTTTGCCTACGGGTTCAGGTTCTTATACATTTTACTATGATCTCTCGAGAGTTGGCCTTGGAGCGATTTTGGTGCAGGACGGTAGGATGATTGCCTACGCGTCCAGACAGTTGAAGGTGCACGAGAAGAATTATTAAATGCATGATCTTGAGCTAGCAGCTATTGTTCACGCCTTGAATATTTGGCGTCTATTTTTGTATGGAGTGCATTATGAGATTTTCACTGATCACCGTAGTTTGCAGCATCTGCTTAAGCAGAATGATCTGAATTTGCATCAGCGGAGGTGGTTGGAGCTTCTCAGGGATTATGACCTCACTATCTTATGTCATCCGGGAAGGCCAATGTAGTGGCCGATGCCCTGAGTCGCAGAGCGGAGAGTTTGGGGAGTGTAGCCTACGTTCCAGCAGTAGAGAAGCAATTAGCACTTTATGTTCAGGCCTTAGCGGGTCAGTTTGTGAGATTGGATCTATCAGCGCCTCCGCGGGTATTGGCTTGTGTAGCCTCCAGGTCTTCTCTTTATAATCAGATTAGACCACGCTAGTATGATGATCCACATTTGCTTGTTCTTCAGGACAGGCTCTGTCACGGTGATGCCAGGGATGTGGTTATTGGTGATGATGGGATCATGAGGATGCAGGGCCGGAATGCGTTCCCAAAGTAGATGGGCTTCGAGATTTGATTCTAGTTGAGGCCCATAGTTCGCGGTATTCCATCCACCCAGGTGCCGGGAAGAAGTATCAGGATCTACGACTGCATTATTGGTGGAGGCGGATGAAGAAAAATATTGTTGCGTTTGTGGCTCGGTGTCTCAACAGTCAGTAGGTCACGTATGAGCACCATAGACCAGGTGGATTGCTTCAGAGATTTGATATTCCGGAGTGTAAGTAGGAGCGTATCACCATGGACTTCGTAGTTGGATTCACACGGGCTTCGAGGAGGTTTGATGCTATATGGTTTATTGAGGATCGGCTGACCAAGTCCGCGCACTTCATTCCTGTTTGTACTACTTATTCTTTGGAGCGGTTAGCTGAGATTTATATTAGGGAGATTGTCTGATTGCATGGGGTTCCAGTTTCTATCATTTCTGACAGAGGTACTCAGTTCACATCTCAGTTTTGGAGAGCCGTATAGAGAGAGTTGGGTACTCAGGTCGAGTTAAGCACAGCGTTTCATCCTCAAACTGACAGGTAGTCGGAGCGTACTATTCAGATTTTGGAGGATATGTTTTGTGCACGTGTCATTGATTTAGGAGGCTCATGGGACATGTTTCGGCCACTCGTGGAGTTTAGATATAATAATAGTTATCATTCGAGTATCCAGATGGCTCCATATGAGGCCTTATATGGTAGGAGGTGCAAATCTCCAGTTGGTTTGTTTGAGCCGGGCGAGGCTAGGCTATTGGGCATAGACCTGGTTCAGGATGCGTTGGGTAAGGTGAAGTTGATTCAGGAGCAGCTTCGCATGGCACAGTCTAGGCAGAAAAGCTATGCGGACCGGAAGGTTCGGGATGTGTCTTTTATGGTTGGGGAGAAGGTGTTGCTGAAGGTGCCACCCATGAAGGGTGTTATGAGGTTCGCGAAGAGGGGGAAGCTGAGTCCCAGTTTCATTTGCCATTTGAGGTGCTTTAGAGGATTGGGGAGGTGTCTTATAGAATTGCCTTGCCTCCCAGCCTGTGGAATATTCATCGGGTGTTCCATGTTTCGATGCTCCGGAAGTATGTTGGTGAACCGTCTCACGTATTGGACTTCATCACGGTTCATCTCGAGGGTGATATGTCATATGAGGTAGAGCTAGTCGCTATTTTTGCCCGTCAGGTCACAAAGTAGAGGTCTAAGGATATAGCTTCAGTGAAGGTTCAGTGGAGGGGAGAGCCGGTGGAGGATGCAACCTGGGAGATCGAGCGGGAGATGCGGAGCAGATATCCTCACTTATTCGAGACTCCAGGTATGTTTCTAGACCCGTTCGAGGACAAACATTTGTTTAAGAGGGGGAGGATGTAACGACCCGGCCCTTCATTCCATGAGATTAGCCCCGTTTTCCCCATTTTTGCTTTATCATATGCTGCATAGCCTATTTATGTGGTGTTCGGTCGGTTGGTTCGGGTTCGGAGTGGTCGCAGTGAGAACTGAGACACTTAGTCTCTTAAATTAGCTTAATAGTTCAAAAAGTCAACTGGGAGTTGACTTGTTCGGAAATGAACTCGGAATGCAGATTTTATGGCTCACATATCTTCTTTAGATGATTTGGGACTTAGGAGCGTGTTCAAAATGAAGTTTTGATGTCCCGTGTAGAATTAGGCTTGACTTGGCGAAAGTTAGTTTTTGGCGACTTTTGGTCGGCAGTGGAAAATAGGCTATCGCGGTTGGCATTGAATTCCGAAAACTGCAACAGGTTCGTAATGTCATTTTCGATATGTGCGCAACTTTTTTAGGTCAATCAGATGTGTGTTGGTTGGTTTCTCCATCAATGGCGAAATTTAGAAGTTTCAAAGTTCTTATGTTGGAATTTGATGTAATTTTGGTGTTTTCGTGTTGTTTTTTGTGTTTCGAAGGTTCGGCTAAGTTTGAATGATGTTATGGGGTGTGTTGGTATATTTTGTTTGGGCCTCGAAGGGATCGTGATTGACTTCGGATGGTTAGCAGGGGGTTTGAACTTATGAAAATTGCAACATATAGCCGCTGGTATTAATCTTCTGGTGTGGCCGCACATGCGGATGGGCAGCCGCAGGTACGAAGGACCTTGCGCAGGCGCGAAGATAGGACAGGTAAGAGTGATCCGCAGGTGCGAAGGATGGGACACACTTGCGAAGCCGCAGGTGCAGAAAGTGTCTCGCATGTGCGATGTTTGGACTGTTAGTGGGATTTCGCAGGTGCACACTTGGGACCACAGGTGCGGATTAACTGGGTAGAATAGTATAAAATGGTGCCCCGCGAATATTTTGGCATTTCCTCCACTGTTACATGTGGATTTAGCCGGGTTGAGAGCAAATTTAAGGAGAAATTCGAAGGGCGTCGGTAGAGGTAAGTTCCCGGATCATAAAACACGTCCCTATGTTATTTTCTGCCGGATTACGCTTGAAACTTGAAGAAATTAAAGTAGAAAAGTTGGGAAAAATGGGAGGGAGTTTGGAAAATTCTTTTGGCAATTTGACTAGGCAATTGTGGTCCGATTGTGGTGTTCTTTGTGTGTGTAGAATCGTGGGAGGACGAGGATTCTAGTAATGTAAATTTTATCAAAAATCTGAGACGTTGGCCCAGGGCTCGATTTGGCCGAATTTCAAGAATTGTGTCTAAGTTGATAATTTTTTATTGGGTTTTGTTCCTTTAGCATATATTGATGCTGTTAATCTGGTTTTGGTTAGATTCGGAGAAAATTGGAGCCAATTTGAGGGGCAAGAGCATCGCGATTAGTATTGTGCCTGGTAGAGGTAAATAATGGTTATAAATCTAGTCCTGAGGGTATGAAACATGGGATTTCATATTTCTCACTGTTTTTAGAATGGTGCACATGTTAGATGACGAGTATGTGGCGCGTACTAATTTTTGGATTGGACTTGTGTCACGACCCAAAATCCCTAAGGTCGTGATGGAGCCGAACATGATTGTCAGGAAAGCCAAATTATTATTTAATCGAAATAAATTTCCGATTCTAACATTTATAAAAAAAATATTTTCTTTCACTTTATTACATATTAACCAAATAAAATATGTTAAGAAAAACCATGGTTTAAAGATTGCACTTAAGTAAATATATCCCAACACATCCTAGAACCCGGTGTCACAAGTACATGAGCAATTTCTAATAATTTATACAATCATTACAAAGACTTTCCGAAATAAAAATTGGACAAGGAAATTTAAAAATGAAAATCAATAGAGTACGAGGGAGACTCTGTCAGCTGGGAATCGCATGCGAATGATGTAGCTCGCCTAAGTATCTGAATCCTCCACATTGCTATGAAAGTACCTGTGCAATAAAATGCACAACAAGTGTAGCATGAGTACAAAAACAAAGTGTACTCAGTAAGTCGCCTGCCTTTCCTCAGAGAGGTAGTGATGAGAGGTCAAATTAGACACCAGCTAAAGGTCAATTTAGAATATTTAAGTATGACACTAAGCATGATTATTATTGGAAATTTATTAAAATCAGCAATAAGTATTTTCAGCTTCGATCACGTTTAACACTTTACATCTTCGTCATATTAATAACAATTAATCAACATGGGTGATTTAATCAAATAACAATAATCGACGGGAAGTAACAACTTCTTTCAAAATCTTTTTAATAACTTTAAATCTCTGTCATTTCAATTGATAACTCAATATTTCAGGCCAGTAATCAGACAAAATTATAGCAACTATGCAGAAAATATCATGTGCAAGCAATGCCGAGGGTCGAACGGCGCGTACCAACAATAATAAACTGTCCACTGCCAAAGGGTCTGACGGCTCGAACCATAGATGCATCTATCTGCGCCGCTCGCGAATCGATCATGCGACGTGGTTATACATACAAATAATAAGGCTAGCCTGCTCGCGAATCATACTTGCGACTCAGGGGCTCATATGTACACATATCAACATAATAAATCCTTACTTTTATCAAGAAGCATTTTTTCTCAGGAAAGTGGTAAAAATCCTTCTTAAAGGAACATGAAATATAGTTTTTAAATCTTTGTTTTGAAACTCATTTGTCAAGTTTAGTGATATTCCATAATACAACCCTATCAGGTACACAATTATCCATAGAGGAATCAATTCTCTTTCTAGATGATTAGGAAAATAAACTCTAGTCTTCTTTAGGTATTAAATTACAATTTCAATTATATTAGCAGTTTAATATTACAGGCAGGATCACAGGTACAATACATAAGGCATGCTAGTGGGTCCTAGACTACCCGGACATGGCATAATAGTAGCTACGCACGGACTCCCGCCACCTCGTGCGTACGTAGCACCCGAAGATAATAACATCTACTTAATTAATTCACCTAGGGGGGACAAATCCTGCCTCACTAAGTTAGAGAGGAGACTTACCTCGCTCCGAGATTCCATAACTGGCCTCCAAGCCCTTCCGATGACTCCAAACGGACGCACAACGCTCCAAAACTATCCAAACAACGACAACCCAATGAAAATATACTCTAATACTGCAAAAAAATTCCAAATTATAAAATTTCCCAACCCCGCTTAGTGAAATGACCCAAATGCCCTCGGGCCCACGTGCCCGGAATCCGAAATTTCTCGAACTTATATTCTACCCATAGCCTTATTAACTCAAATTTAAAATTTACTCAAATATTCATGCTCAATTCGTGGCTAAAAATCAAATTTTCCATTTTCTAGGTTTCTTCAATACTTTCCAAATTCCTACCAATTTCCATGCCTAATCCATGCATATAATCTTGTATTTTGACTTAGAGGCATGAAGGAGTTAATTACCTTGACATTTCATGAAGGAATCCTCTCTTTGAATCCTCCAAAAATCACCTAAGCCCATGAAGAAATGAAGACAAATGAACCAAAATCCTTGTTTTCAAACATTCTACCTAGGCCGATTTCCGCACCTGCAGCCCCCTTGTCGCACCTGCGCTTCCGCAGGTGGGCCCAAATCTTCCACATCTGCGGCCTCCTTGGGTCAAGCCTAAAATCGCACCTGCGGCTCCACACTTGTGGCCAAAACCTCGCAGGTGCGGATCACACCAGATGGCAGCAATTGCAGCCTTCTTCAAACTCTCAACTTGATCCGTTAACCACCCGGAATCCACCCGAGGCCCCCGGGACCCCGTCTAATTATACCAACCCATTCGAAAACATAATACGGACTTGATTGAGGCGTCATATCACATCAAACAACATTAAAACTTTGAATCGCACCCAAATCCCAACTTTATGAACTTAGAAATTTCCAACTTCTACATCTGTTGCCGAAACATATCAAATCACGTCCGATTAATCTCATTTTTTGCGCACAAGTCATATTCAACATTATGGACCTGCTCCAACTTCCGGAATAACATTCCGACCTTGATATCAAAACTTCCAATTCTTGTCGGATTTCTCAAAAAAAATACCTTCAAATTTCTTCCGATCACGATCCGAACTTCATAATCACCGTACGAAGTTATTCCCAGACTCAGAATCCCAAACGGATATCAACAACACTAAAATCCACAATATGCATTGAAACGCTCCCGGGTTATCCAAAACCCGATCCTGTCATACGCCCAAGTCCGAAATCATCATATGAACCTGCCCGAACCTTCAGATCCTGATCGGAGGTCGTTTACTCAAAATTCCAATCTTAGTTGATTTCTCCAACATAAGGCTTCTGAAATGAGAATTTTCTTTCCAACTCAACTCTAAACTTCTGGAAATTCAATTCCGACCTCACCTACAAGTCATAACACCTGAAACGAAGGTGCTCACGGCCTCAAACCGCTGAACGACGCGCTAGAGCTCAAAACGACCGATCGGATTGTTACAACTTGGTCCTCTCCGCGGCAACTATAGAGTTGCGTATTTTACTCTAAATCATATGTTAAATTGTGTTCTAAATACTATTTCTATATTTGGTCCATAAGCCATGTTTGGTGCCTCGTGCCGACTTGTTTAGACCCCTTGGGGGCTTTTTATTGCTATTTCCTCACTGTTCATATATGATTTACACTCAGTCATGTTGTGCTTAACTGTTTTCGAAACTCAGCCTTATTTACACTATTTTGAGATATAAAAATGATGTTTTGGGTCGAGTTCCCCGCTTTACCGATACGCCGAGGGGCTTTTGGGCACATACCTGGTTCAGGATGCGTTGGGTAAGGCGAAGTTGATTCAGGAGCAGCTTCCCATGGCACAGTCTAGGCAGAAGAGCTATGCAGACCGGAAGTTCCGGGATGTGTCATTCATGGTTGGGGAGAAGGTGTTACTGAAAGTGCCACCCATGAAGGGTGTTATGAGGTTCGGGATGAGGGGAAAGCTGAGTCCCAGTTTCATTGACCATTTGAGGTGCTTTAGAGGATTGGGGAGGTGGCTTATAGACTTGCCTTGCCTCCCAGCCTGTGGAATTTTCATCGGGTGTTCCATGTTTCGATGCTCCGGAAGTATGTTGGTGAACCGTCTCACGTATTGGACTTCATCACGGTTCATCTCGAGGGTGATATGTCATATGAGGTAGAGCCAGTGGCTATTTTGGGTCGTCAGGTCAGAAAGCTGAGGTCTAAGGATATAGCTTCGGTGAAGGTTCAGTGGAGGGGACAGCCAGTGGAGGATGCAACCTGGGAGATCGAGCGGGAGATGCGGAGCAGATATCCTTACTTATTCGAGACTCCAGGTATGTTTCTAGACCCGTTCGAGGACGAACATTTGTTTAAAAGGAGGAGGATGTAACGACCCGGCCGGTCATTCCGTGAGATTAGCCCTGTTTTCCCTATTTTTGCTTTATCATATGCTGCTTAGCCTATTTATGTGGTGTTCGGTCGGTTGGTTCGGGTTCAGAGTGGTCGCAGTGAGAACTGAGACACTTAGTCTCTTAAATTAGCTTAATAGTTGAAAAAGTCAACTGGGAGTTGACTTGTTGGGAAATGAACTCGGAATGCAGATTTTATAGCTCGTATATCTTCTTTAGATTATTTGGGACTTAGGAGCGTGTTCAAAATGAATTTTTGATGTCCGGTGTAGAATTAGGCTTGACTTGGCGAAAGTTGTTTTTTGGCGATTTTCGATCGGTAGTGGAAAATAGGTTATCGAGGTCGGCATTGAATTCCGACAATTAGAGCAGGTTTGTAATGTCATTTTTTATATGTGTGCAAATTTTCAGCTCAATCGGATGTGTGTTGGTTGGTTTCGCCATCAATGGCGAAATTTAGAAGTTTCAAAGTTCTTAGGCTGGAATTTGATGTACTTTTGGTGTTTTCGTGTTGTTTTTGGTGTTTCGAAGGTTCGGCTAAGTTTTAATGATGTTATGGGGTGAGTTGGTATGTTTGGCTGGGGCCTCGAAGGGCTCGTGATTTACTTCGGATGGTTAGCAGGGGGTTTGAACTTATGAAAATTGCAACATATAGCTGCTGGTATTAATCTTCTGGTGTGGCCGCACATGCGGATGGGTAGCCACAGGTGCGAAGGACCTTGCGTAGGTGCGAAGATAGGCCAGGTAAGAGTGATCCGCAGGTGTGGAGGATGGGACACACCTGCGAAGCCGCAACTGCAGAAAGTGTCTCGCATGTGCGATGTTTGGACTGTTAGTAGGATTTCGCAGGTGCGCACCTGGGACCGTAGGTGCGCGCACCTGGGACCACAGGTGCGGATTAACTGGGTAGAATAGTATAAAATGGTGCCCCGCGAATATTTTGGCATTTCTTCCATTGTTGCATGCTGATTTAGCCAGGTTGAGAGCAAATTCGAAGGGGTAATTCGAAGGGCTTCGGTAGAGGTAAGTTCCCGGATCATAAAACTCATCTCTATGTTATTTTGTGCCGGATTACGCTTGAAACTTGAAGAAATTAAAGTAGAAAAGTTGGGAAAATGGGAGGGAGTTTTGAAAATTCTTTTGGCGATTTGGGTAGGCAATTGTGGTCCGATTGTAGTGTTCTTTGTGTGTGTAGAATCATGGGAGGACGAGGAGTCTAGTGATGTAAATTTTATCAAAAATCTGAGACGTGGGCCCAGAGCTCGGTTTGGCCGAATTTCGAGAATTGTGTCTAAATTGATAATTTTTTATTGGGTTTTGTTCCTTTAGCATATATTGATGATGTTAATCTGGTTTTGGTTAGATTCGGACAAATCAGGAGCCAATTTGAGGGGCAAGAGCATCGCAATTAGTATTGTGCCTGGTAGAGGTAAATAATGGTTATAAATCTAGTCCTGGTGGTAGGAAACCTGGGACTTCATATTTCTCACTGTTTTTAGAATGGCGCACATGTTAGATGACGAGTATGTGGCGCGCACTAATTTTTGGATTGGACTTCTGTCACGACCCAAAATCCCTAAGGTCGTGATGGCGCCGAACATCATTGTCAGGAAAGCCAAATTATTAATTAATCGAAATAAATTTTTGATTTTAACCTTTATAAAAAAAATATTTTCTTTCACTTTATTACATATTAACCAAATAAAATCAGTTAAGAAAAACCATGGTTTAAAGATTGCACTTAAGCAAATATATCCCAACACATCCTAAAACCCGGTGTCACAAGTACATGAGCAATTTCTAATAATTTATGTAATCATTAAAAAGCATGTCCGAAATAAAAATTGGACAAGGAAATTTAAAAATGAAAATCATTACAGTACGAGGGAGACTCTGTCAGCTGCGAATCGCATGCGGATTATGTAGCTCGCCTAAGACTCTGAATCCTCCACATTGCTATGAAAGTACCTGTCCAATAAAATGCACAACAAGTGTAGCATGAGTACAAAAACAACGTGTACTCAGTAAATCGCCTGCCTATCCTCAGAGAGGTAGTGATGAGAGGTCAAATTAGACACTTGCTAAAGGTCAATTTAGAATATTTAAGTATGACACTAAGCATGATTATCATAGGTAATTTATTAAAATCAGGAATAAGTATTTTCAACTTCGTTCACGTTTAACACTTTACTTCTTCGTCATATTAATAACAATTAATCAACATGGGTGATTTAATCAAATAACAATAAATCGGGGAAGTAACAATTTCTTCCAAAATCTTTTTAATAACTTTAAATCTCTTTCATTTCAATTGATAACTCAATATTTCAGGCCAGTAATCAGACAAAATCATAGCAACTATGCAGAAAATATCATGTGCAAGCAATACCGAGGGTCGAACGGCGCGGACCAACAATAATAAACTGTGCACCGCCAAAGGGTCTGACGGCTCGAACCATAGATGCATCTATCTGCCCCGCTCGCGAATCGATCATGCGATGTGGTTATACATAAAAATAATAAGGCTAGCCTGCTCGCGAATCATACTTGCGACTCAGGGGCTCATATGTACACATATCAACATAATAAATCCTTACTTTTATCAAGAAGCATTTTTTCTCAGGAAAGTGGTAAAAATCCTTCTTAAAGGAACATGAAATATAGTTTTTAAATCTTTGTTTTGAAACTCATTTGTCAAGTTTAGTGATATTACATAATACAACCCTATCAGGTACACAATTATTCATAGAGGAATCAATTCTCTTTCTAGATGATTAGGAAAATGAACTCTAGTCTTCTTTAGGTATTAAATTACGATTTCAATTATATTAGCAGTTTAATATTACAGGCAGGATCACAGGTACAATACATAAGGCATGCTAGTGGGTCCTAGACTACCCGGACATGGCATAATAGTAGCTACGCACGGACTCCCGTCACCTCGTGCGTACGTAGCACCCGAAGATAATAGCATGTACTTAATTATTTCACCTAGGGGGGACAATTCCCCCTCACAAAGTTAGAGAGGAGACTTACCTGGCTCCGAGATTCCATAACTGGCCTCCAGGCCCTTCCGATGACTCCAAACGTACGCACAATGCTCCAAAACTATCCAAACAATGACAACCCAATGAAAATATACTCTAATACTGCAAAAAATTCCAAATTATAAAAATTTCCCAACCCCGCATAGTGAAATGAAAAAAATGCCCTCGGGCCCACGTGCCCGGAATCCGAAATTTCTCGAACTTATATTCTACCCATAGCCTTATTAACTCAAATTTACAATTTACTCACATATTCATGCTCAATTCGTGGCTAAAAATCAAATTTTCCATTTTCTAGGTTTCTTCAATACTTTCCAAATTCCTACCAATTTCCATGCCTAATCCATGCATATAATCTTGTATTTTGACTTAGAGGCATGAAGGAGTTAATTCCAAGCTTAGTTAACCTGCACGAACCTTCAGATCTTGATCGGAGGTCGTTTACTCAAAATTCCAAGCTTAGTTGATTTCTCCAACTTAAGGCTTCTGAAATGAGAATTTTCTTTCCAAATCAACTATAAACTTCCCGAAATTCAATTCCGACCACACCTACAAGTCATAACACCTGAAACGAAGGTGCTCACGACCTCAAACCGCTGACCAAACGCGCTAGAGCTCAAAATGAACGATCGGGTCGTTACAACTTGGTCCTCTCCGTGGCAACTATTGAGTTGCGTATTTTACTTTAAATCATATGTTAAAGTGTGTTCTAAATACTATTTCTATATTTGGGCCATAAGCCATGTTTGGTGCCTCGTGCCGACTTGTTTAGACCCCTTGGGGGGTTTTTATTTCTATTTCCTCATTGTTTATTTATGATTTACACTCAGTCATGTTGTGCTTAACTATTTTCGAAACACAGCCTTATTTACACTATTTTGAGATATAAAAATGATTTTTTGGGTCGAGTACCCCATTTTACTGATATGTCGAGGGGCTTTTGAGAGGTTCTGACTGAGTGAGGCCGAGGGCCTGATTGTGAGGATATGATACGCCACAAGGTGGCTTGATATTAGCGCTTGGGATGAAGGAGCCTCTTCGGAGTCTGTACACACCCCCAGTGAGCGCAGGTACCTACTGAGTGCTGAGTGTCGAGTGCCGAGTGATGAGTTATTGGGAGGCATGAGTGACGGTGAGGTTGCCCGAGGGGCTGATACTGAGTGGTTGTGAGGTGCTGAGTTATGTTCTTCCCTAGGGGTGATTTATAGTTCATGTTTCTTCCCGAGGGGCTACTTATGATTTATTTCATTTTTACAGTAAATCTTCAGGTTATTTTTATTTCTGAAATTGTTGGAGAAACCCATTTTTTCAAAGGATTTTTCTGAAGTTGGTTTTAAGGCATGATGATTTTATATATCTATGTATATACTGTTGGGAAGAAAAGGTTGTGCTTATTGTGAATTGATGATATTAATTTTTATTAGTTTCTTGCCGCTTAGACTTGATTTATTCTCATTACTACTGAGTTGGCGTACTCACATTACTCCCTGCACCCCTGTATGCAGATTCAGGTGCAGATACCGAGCATTAGCCATCTATTCCGTACAGAGCCAGAGTTCGAGATATAGAGGTAGTTGTTCAACATCCGCAGCATCTTTGTTTTTCCCTTCTTTTGTTGTATCTATCTGTTCGTTTTGGAGATTTTGTAATATAATAGTACACTTGTTATTTCTTAGATGCTCATGACCTGTTTACTCCGTATTTTGGGATGGTTTAGACTATTTAGCTGTTTATTTTGCCTAATGAGTTCAGTAATTCTATATGCTTTACCAAATCTTGAAAATGGCTGGGATTTTATATAGAAACTGTAATTTTGTGATTGTTGGCTAGCCTAGTTCCATGATAGGCGCCATCACGACCGGTTAAGGATTTGGGGTTGTGACAGAATTAGATGATGTGGAAAATAATGTTTACATTATTGATATGCACATGAAATTATTAGAGGAATATAGAGGTTTCTGTGAAAAAATTACAAATGGGATTCAACACTTCATAGAAGGAAGAGGTGAATTGGGACAAGAGATCGAGCAATTTGGCAGTTCTATTCGCTACTTGGAGGCTCAATTGAGTGCAAAGGTTGATGCGTGTAATGCTCAACAATTTGGTAATGAGTTGTGTGAAGTTGAACAAGATCTTATAAGCCAAATTAAGGAGCTAAAACGTGAATACCAATTATTAGACCATATTTTTGTGGATGGCGCTAAGGTTGGGGAAGTATATATTATTGAGGATGTAAAAACTAATACAATTTTGGAATTGGGGCATGTTGGTCCTCATTATTATCATTTTTCTACATTATTTTTGGATGGATACATGTTGGTCGAGCCTTTGGAGATATAGATGAAGAACAATACCCTTATATTCTAAAATTTGCCACACCAAAAAGTCAAAATGACATCCCTCACTTAAAGTCCAAGAAATGCAAGATGCCACATTGTTTACTTGGTTCTTTGGTATTCACACCACCACCCCATGAACGTGATAGAAAAATTGATGAAAAATTGGGAGCACAATTCATATCGTCAAATTAGAAGAAAAAGTTGATAAAGTGACGGCGTCGTGCTGCGACGTTAAATCAAGTGTTTGTTGGGAGGCAACACAATTCTATTCTTTTTTTTAATTGTCTTATCTTTGTAGTTTTATTTTTGTATTTTGTAGGAGTAGGAGCATGGAGTCAAAGCCAATAGGAGAATGCAAAAGCAAGCAGGTGGTTGAAACTGAGTGTGAGGTACCCGCACAAAGAATCATACCTGGGAGAAGTCTGAGTTTCCCGTGAGCTGCTAATTCTTCGGCCTTTTGCCTACCAGGGAGTCTCTTTTACCTTTTTGTTATTCATAGTGTGCATTTAAGACATTCCACAATTTTAAGTGTGGGGTGAAGAGATTGTCTAGGTGTTTTTATGTGTTATCTTAGCTTAGTTGTAGTGCTCGTTCTTAGTGTAGTAGTTTTTGTTAAAAATAAAAAAGGAAACAAAATGAAAGTTTTCTTATAAATTTAGACTTTTCCCGACGATGAATTTTGTGGACAACTTTCTCTTTGAGGGATTAAGGTCCAATGAAAAAAAAATCTAAAAATATTTTTTTTCTAGTTAGTTTTAGTTAGGTAATAATCCCCCTTGGTTTTCTTTTTGTATCGGTTCTTTTCCAGGGGATGTAACTTGAACCGGGTAAATTTTTTTATTTTTCAGGATTAATTATTATTTTTATTTATCTTAGGAATAGATAAACAGGGAGAAGAAAACTTTTGTTACTTGTTTGATACTAGCATATTTAGTCCTGAGCTTCAGTAGTACTTTCCTCTAAGTGCTTGAGTAATTAATAAAATAGCAGACTTTCTGAACCTAAGTTCAAGGTTCTGACTCTGTATATAGCTTATTCTTATTTTGTTGTTCGCGATGATCATGTATGTCTTAGAGTAGAATTGATCCATCTTGATTGATACTTGTGCCATGTGTGGTCAGGATTTCTTACATATATTCCATTTTTTTGCAACATAGTCTAGAACTTGCCTTGCATGTTATTGAAGCGAAATAAAAGTGTTGCTCGGTTTAGAAGATGATAGCAGGCTTTCTTTGATATATCTTGTGAATTTTAGCCTTTTCAGATATTGTACCACTAGTTAGCCCTTCGAGCCTGTAGCCTTTTCTTTGGAAGCCGTATTTTTGCTTTGATTCTCTTGTTGAATCCCTAGTTTTTGCACCCTATTTCTTGAGCATTGTTACTTAGACTGTGATATTAATTGATAAATTTGAAGAAAGGGATGATTAAGTGAAAAATAGTGACCAACGACAAAGTGATGAAAAGGCCCTCTTGAAAAGAATGTGATATGAAAAAAAGAGAAAAGAAAAATTTCATTAAAAAATAAAACATTCATTATATGAGGGAAATATTTGTGAAACAATTGATGAACAGAGGGATAAAAAATAAAATTAAGAGATGAAAATATGGGTGATGAGTGCTAAAAGTTCAAAGTGCTTAGGGAAATGTAAGTGATTATTACATAATTCTCCTACCCGTCCTTTAGCCAACATTACAACCCGATAAAGTCCTATTTGATTCTATTTGAGCATACTTAATTAGTAGAGAAGTAAATAATGGGTAGGCATGTGGTTATTTGTGCATACATGTGAATTCCTTTGTGAATGCGAGAGTTGTTCTTTGATACTAAGTCCTTAAATTATATTCATTCTTTGATTTGAGTGTATGGACTATTTATTTTTGTGAGAGCACTGGTTTCATGATAGATAGGTGATGTTATTAGCTTTGTTTGACAGAGTTAGTGAGCGAGCATAAATTTGGTGAGTTAGAGTCCCTATCTAAGGTTAGGAAGTAAGAAGTTTGTTATCTTTTGTGACTTATATATCTTGCACGATGATGAGGAAGTGTGTATCTGATGGTTTCAATTTCTATAGGTCCTAATTGTTAGTATCTACCAAAGTGGTGGTGTTTCTACGCTTGATTTATTGAGAGTAGTTTTAATTCTTAATCGAGGACGAGCAAAAGTCTAAGTGTGGAGTGTTGGTGTTCGGCCAAAAATACGTATATTTAACCATTAACGCCTCACGTTCTAGTGCTTTTTATCATATTTTGAGTATCAATTAAATTATATTATATTTAATTGTGTAGGAATAAATCGGTGTGAAGATGAAGAGATATGGAGAAAATTATATAAAATACGGAACAAAAAAAAGAAGGAAAAAATGAACGAAAACAAAGGGGAGACACCCTTTGGTTTTTGTCCCCCCAAGTTGGAGACAAGAACAAAGGAGAAATATAATTCAAATTCAAAGAATGCAAAAAGAAACGTACCTGCTTGTAGGAATCAAAAATCATAAACTCACAGTTTTCAACGCCAGGGCCGGCGTGAGGTGTTGGCCTGGACGCTAGAGGCGGGAACTTTTCCTAGTTCGCTCGAGACAAGGTTATTTCGGCCCAAGACCCTCCCAACTCGTATAAAAGGGTTCCTAAACCTAATATGGAGGATATCTAACATAATTTGAATGTGAATTCACATGGGGGGGGGGGGGGGGGGGGGGAGGGGCGCACACCACACTTGGAGGAGGCGTCTACCTAGTTTTTCTTCATCCTCTCTTCTATTAATCTCATAGTTTATTAGTTCTAGAGTTTTTGTGCTGCATGAAGGTTGTATTTTGAAGTTTGAATTGGTTTTATTATTTTGTCACATTTTTTTATTTATTCAATCTTGCACTTAATTATTTGATTGATTGATCACCAATTAAATACTATATATGAATCTAGGATTGAACTCGGGAGAGTGAATTTTNCTGATTTGCGGTTAGGATACGAATATACCTAATCCCCTTGCTTGGTTACTATACATGAATTATTAATGTGTTCTTGTTAATTCTAATTCCATAGGAATATAGGCGTTAGATTAGTTCGGGAGAAGGCTTCGAGCAATATTAACCCTGTCAACCAATAAACCAGATAAATTAATTAGACGATTTAAGTAAAAATCTCAACGGGGTTGTTAGTTAACCCATAGCTCTAGAATATTCACTCCTATTGAATTCGTCTTTAAGCTTGTCATAATTTTCTTTAATCTCTTAATTTGTTACTTTAGATTAATTTTAGTTAGATATCCATACGTTAGGATTCACTTGAATAGATTAATTGTTTGGTCTAATTTAGTTTATAGTTAATCACAAGTCCCTGTGGGTATGATATCTGGACTTACAATCCTATATTACTTGAACAACCACGTATACTTCGTGTGCGTTTGGGAGAAACAGGCGGTAAGTCTTGAATGGCTTTAATCTTTGAAGGATCCAATTATATCCTTTCATGCTTACAATGAAACTTAACAATTTTCTGGCAGGGATTCCAAATGCATATTTTGCAGGATTCTACTTCAAACTATACCTCCGTAAGCATTCAAAAAATGTCTTCATTTCGTCAAAGTGTTTTGTGCTCTTTCAAGATTTGATAATGACATCATCCACATATACCTCCATCTCCCTATGGACCATGTCGTGAAAGAGGGTCGTCATGGCCGTCATGTAATCAGCACCAGCGTTCTTGAGGCTGTTTGGCATGACTCTGTAACAATAAACTAGACGTAGTGAACACAGTCTTCTCTACATCTTTTTCATGCATCAAGATCTGATTATACCCAGCGAAACAATCCACACATGACTACAACACGTGCTTCGCGCAATTGTCAATGAGGATATGAATGTTTGGTAAAGGGAAATCATTTTTTGAACTGGACTTTTTAAGATCTCAATAATACACAATATCCTAAACTTCCCATTCTTCTTTGGCACCAGTAAAATAGATTCCAACCAAGTGGGATGATTGGCGACCCTCACCATGTTTGCCTCTATCTGTTTGGTTACTTCTTCTTATATCCTCAAACTCAAATCTAGCTTGAAATTTCTAGGTTTTTGTTTGACTAGCGGTCTGGCAAGATTGGTAGGCAATCAATGTCAAACAATATCGGTGCTTAATACGTGCATATCGTCATATGACCATGCTAACACATCGATGTAATGTCGTACCAACTCGACCAACTCTTCGTTCCACTCTACTTCTAAATGGATGTTTATTCGAGTTTCTTTCACGCCTTTTTTTGCTTCCCAGGTTGACTACTTATGTCTCTTTAAGGTTAGGATTTTTATGGCTTCTTAACTATTCGATCTCATGTGGGAGATTATATGGCATCATGCTTCTGTCACAATCCTCGTAATCTGGATCGCTTTGCTCAAGGGTTTCGTTACATGTCATAATCTCGGATCGTGGGTTTTATCATTTTGATTACTGAAAAGAAAAACTAACTATCAATGAAGCGATAAATAAGTTTGCAAAAATTTTAAGAAAGCATTTCAACAAAGAGGAACGCCTAAGTGTTCGAGGAGGCAATTACCAAAAGAGTACAGGCACGGTTCAAGCCTCAATTTACCGTGAATTTTTTTCAAAACATTTTACGATTCCACACTACCAAGAATCACGGTGAACCAAAGACAAAATGGCGGTCTAATTCTGCAAGTCCTCTCCTAGTTCGACATTCCGAATGGCCACTGTCTTGATATCACCTTTGTCTCAACATGGTTTGATCATGGTCCTGAACAACCTTCCCATTTCATCGATGATGTCATACTATGGTGTTCAACTTTGACCCTGACCCGAAAAACGCTATGGCACAAAAGCTTTCTTCCTGAAACCACTTGTGTAAGCATTTGCAGTTGGAGACTGATACCCTGTGTTTCCTTTACCTTTCTACCCCCTTGGCTCAATCACCTACATTATGCATTTGATCGGGCTCCCAACTCGGTCCCTGGTGGGTAACCGTGCTTCATCATTTCTCTCATAGCAATCTTTGACCATGTGATCTTGATCACATAAAAAGCAACCCCGCCTAATCCTTCTATAAATGGAACTGCATGTTCTTGATAAGCTGACCGACTCCATTCGCCATGAAATACAATCTCTTGACAACCCCACTCAAACTTCATGCACTGATGAAGGGTAGATTGAACTACCCTTGCCATATGTATCCATAGCATTCCGAGCAACATGTTATATTAGGAGGAAATGTCCATTACTTGGAACAATATTGGAAACTCAATTTTTCCATTTTGCATAGCTAAATAGATTTCTTCAATGATGCCATTTTATGACCCGTCGAAAGCTCTTACCCTCATATGGTTTTCTTTAACGTCTCTCATATGAATACCCAGCTCTTGTAGGGTAGGGAGCGGGCAGATATTAACTCTGAATCCTTCATCAAAAAGTACTTGGGGCACCATTTTATCTCATCAGTAGATCTATGATTGATATATCCGCAGGGGTTTTCTTCAGTTGTTCCTCCAAGGAGTGTTCTTTAGTTTAAATTTTCATCTAAGATTCTGTAGGCTCCGTATTTGTTACATTCTTTCTCTAAATCTTTCCCTTCCTGTCTTTCCTCGAGTTATATCCTCCGGAGCGTAACATCTCCCAAACCTGTTAATTTCATGATCTGTTATGGAATCCGTTATATTGCCTTTCCCTTTTTATTGATATGTCCACATGACTCTTTTGTATTCCTTATCCTCCTTGTCCCAGCGGTGGACTGTTACTGGTATGTCTGGACTATCACAGTCCAGAGTTGATAATCAGAGTCCTTTGGGGTTTAACCCTTGCAACCTTAGTGTTTCCTATTGTGACGATGGTTCCTTTCAACTCATACTCTTCATCTAGGGTGATCATATTAGTTCCTTGGTTCTGGTGGTTTTTCAATGAGCTACGGTTGACATTGGGCGGATCAAGGGTGCACTGAATGGCTCCACTTTTGATTAGTGACTCAATTTATTTTTCAGTCCGAAGCAATCATCAATATCATGCTGCGGAACGCTTGAATTGATGATGCATCGTTTGGTTGCATCAAAGTATTTTGAAGGATGCTCATCAATCCTCCCCTTTATTGGATGTATCAAGTTGTCTCTCCTCAATCTTTCAAACAATTAAGCTAAGGGCTCAACAATCGGGGTGTAGTTTCTAGGACCTCTCTCTTCAAAATTTGGGCGAGGTCGGGGTGCATAGGTGGGTAAATTTTGGTGAGTGGTAGCTTGAACTGGGACGCCGGGGCATGGTTGATTTGGATTTCTATGGGTGCGAGCTGAGTTATAAAAAGTTTGTAGATTGTAGTAGGGTTGCGTGTTGTATACTGGAGCATAAGTAGGTGGTTGTGAGGAATGGGTGTTTGGAGAGTAAGAGTTGTTTCCATAGTTTGAATTGGGCTAGTAATAGGGAAAGATTGTTGATATCTCTTCCTTTTTGTTTTTTCCGCTGCCTATTGAACCAGATTGAATTGTTTTGTCATATGATTGTAATGTTGCCATGGGTTGTACCTTGCCGGACTTTATGCTTCCTCTAAAAAGTATCACATCTTAACAAGTTCGAGGAAATTCTTCCCTTTCACGCCCATCACTTTTTTAAAGTAGACTCCTTTCTGAGTTATGATGAAGTACTTAGTAAAATCATTGTCATCTAATGGAGTTTGTGCTCTGGCAGCCTCCGGCATCCATCGACGTGCATACTCTTGAAATGATTCCGACGACTTTTTTTGCAAGCTTTCTAGGGTGAACCTATCAGGATTAATTTACTTCTGGAACCGGAAATAGTTCATGAAGTCTTCTGCCATATTATGCCCCTCCCTCCAGCTTCAAGGAACTTGGCGAGTATACCAAGAAAATGCCTCCCCTGTCAAGATCCTTATGATTAGCTTCATCCTCAACTTCTCGTTCCTTCCTACTCCAGCCAGTTTATCACAATAGGCTCTCAAGGGTGCATGGGGATCTCTTGTCCCATCATAGATGTCAAACTTGAGAGGCGTGTACCCTACTGCTATGTCCACATTACTGTGTATACACACATCCTCATAATCTAGACTTCTGTTTCTTCGAGCGACCTGAAGGTTCTTCATTTGTTTACTTAATGCTCGCAATTGTTCGGATGCCGAATTTTCCTCCATATACTTAGCTTCCCTTTCTATTTCAGCACATTGGTCAATTTCATAAGGTAGCCTTACCGTGAAAAGCACTATGAAAGTGGGTTCCGAAACGACATATACAAGAGGAACAAATCGCTCTTGTGTAGCGATAGGTGCTTGTTTTAATTGATGGTGAAGATGACGCCATCACTGGAAAATGCGCCTATGGCAACGCATGGAAAAACATTGCAACAGATAGGTAAACCATTACAATAGAGCTATTCCAATGGTTCAACGACCGTTCCACCAACTCTCATTCCAATAGAGCTTAAGGAACGGTTTTTGCTAAGGTTCATATAATTTTTGCTATAATATGGTCTATCACAATGGTTTTTCCTCTCCCCTGTTGGAATGGCTATTCGTATCAAATGCAACGATTGAAATCCGTTACCATAACGTTTAACGCAACGGTCGATAATTGTTACTATATCGTGTACTTCAACGATTTGAAATACCTATCACAACGGTTTATAGATAATTTTGGAACAGTTTGCAGGTCATGTTGCAACGATATACATTTCTTATTGGAACACCATATGATTCCTATTGCAACTGTTTTGGTAAGCTATTGTAACAGAACAAACATATTGTCCCTGTTGTAAATAAATATTTACATATAGAATAAATTATAAAACACTAAAACTTATATAGTTAACAAATGAAACTATTCATAATTGTCCAACAAGCTAATAATATCCATAAATGTGAAATATTCTACCCTATGTACATAAGTTTTACATTACAAGAGTTGAGAGTGAGTTTCAAAATGATACTAACAATCATTCCAAGACCATGCATCTACACCAATTCAAAATTCTTCTTAAATAAGGTCTAGATTTTCACTGTCTCCGTCTTCCATTTTTTTATCTACTCCACCTACTAAAGAGTATAAATAAAATAATTATCCTTCAAGAGAATCTGGTGTAAACATTCTCTTAGTCCAAAAACCAAGGGAGTGCGTCAAACAAGACAATAGGGGCGTTTCACTTACCTAAAGATAAGAATATTTGGCACTTCATCACACCAATGATCTGGACCTAAAGTATGGTAAAGAGCTCCATGTCCAGCCCAATTATCATACCGGAAGTTGGAGTCGCCATTCTTCAGTTGCCACCACAATTAATACTCCACCTCATCTCTCATTTGTAGCATTTTCCTCAACGCATAGGATCTATTTGTCCAATGAACTAGCACCTTATTAACCTTCTTGCAATATTTATTTCTCGTAAATGTAGACCATGTTGTGTCTTTTGTTCTATAGTTCCACCAAATCTTGGAAAACAATACCTTAGACATATCATGTAAGGATCTAAATCCAAGTCCTCCCTCACTTTTGAGCAGACGTAAATTATCCCATGAAGCCCAATGTCTAGCCCTTCTATTGCCTGAATTGCTCTAGTAAAACCTAGAAAACATCTTGTGCAACTTATTGATCACATATGCTGGTGGGTTAATAGCTGAAAAAAGATGAATTGGCATGCTCTCCAGCACAGATGCAATCAAGAATGCCCTACCGCCAATTGATAGTAGCTTACCCTTCTATGATGATAATCTCTCCTGTACTTTGAAGATGATGCCATTATAAAAATCTTTCTACCTCCTACTGTAAAATATAGGGCATCTCAAATATGTGAATGAAAAGGGATGTCTTTGAAACTTAAAAGGCAGTTTTTTCTTTGTTGATCTTCTGACATAAAGCTGCCTCATATTCTTCCAATACATTCATGATAAGCTGAACTGCCCCGTAATGGGAAGAACAGAAAAAAATTGTGTCATCTGCATATGATAACTAGTTGATGTTTTGACTACACTTTGGCATACCAAATCCTATGAAATCAGGATTGTCAAACAAGGCATCCAAGTCTCTCCCAAGCACTTCAACTTCTAGAATGAACAATGTAGGAGATAAAAGGGTCTCCTTGCTTAACTCCCCTTGAAGATTTGAAAAATCCATTGGCCTGCCCATTCAAGAGAACCGAGTACCAATTATTGGACACTAATCTAAAGATCATGTCAATGAACACCTCCCCAAATCCCATTTTTCTCAGCACCTTTGTCAAAAACAACCATGAGACTCTATCATAAGCCTTTGCCATGTCCAACCTTAATAACATCCTCCAATGAAGTAATTTGCTTAAATATGTCCCCAAAGGTCTCCTTACTCCACATTGCCAATGTTGCCTTCACCTTTTTCAGCTTGTTTTGAAATAAGATAAATGGATTTCCCATGACATGTCACCCTATTCTCCTTTACCACATTCAGAAAAGACTCATGCTTAGCCCGGAAATTAAGATGTTTGAATGGTTTCTTCACATGTACCGTATCGATGTTACAGGATAAAAGCAGAGGATCATGCTCTGAGTCATACTTGATCGAGTGCTCAAGTTCAAGTGCTGGGAATAGATCAAGGAAATATTGATTTGCAAAGAATCTATTGAGCCTCTCAAATATGCAATTAGTATCAGACCTCACATTCCACCAAGTATATAAACTCCCCTTAAAACCTAGGTCATACAATTCACATAGGTCCACACAATGTGCAAAGTCTTCTACTTCCCTCAAAGAAATAAGTAGGCCTCTATATTTCTCCTCCTCAGATAGAATCACATTGAAATCTCCTCCAACAAGTCAAGGAGATTCCATATCTGAAGCCAAGTGATACATTGAGTCCCAAAGCTAAATTATTTTTATAGCATCACATTTGGCATACACTAATGTCACATAACTCCCCTTGCAGATTTCTATGGAACAATTTTAATGTCATTTGTTGTTCCATGTCCATCAAAATATCAACCTCAATATCTTCATCAACAAAAGCCCATATCGTTCCGTTCATGTTAACATAGGTAGAATGAATACTCAGCTTCCTTCTATACTCATCCATCTTGTTGATGTCTTGCAAGGTTCCATCATTCCAACCAAGTAAACGTTGTACTTTCTATGTAGGTTAAGAAACCTATTGAAAGCATTATGTGTGTTAATAAACCTCACATTCCAAACTAGAGTATTATCCATCAACTTATTTGGAATTAGAGATCACAATTCTATTTGGTTTCACCCTTAAAGGTACACTATCTTTGTTGTCTTTATTTTGCCTCCTTGGGGGTTTGTCAGCTGATTTTTTTGTGTCCACTTTCTTAGGTCAGATTTCTCCAACTCTAGCTACTTGTTGAAAGTTTGTATCTGTCGATTCCTCTTGAAAATTTTCATCCAATCCTCTTGATCTCCTTTGTTCATGGTTTTTTGGCAATCATTCCAAGCTCCTTTTGACCCCTGATGTTAATGAGAAATCCTTTTGCCAATATTCCAATAGTGACACTAAATGTTTTTCTAGCTAGTTGTCCAGGATCATCTATTGTTGGTGCAGCAATTTGAATTGCTTTATTGTTATGCTCAGTTTAGGAAATTCCCTTCCTAGATGGGATATCAATTTGATCATAAGCCATGTTTGTAGCTTTCTTCAACACCCCAGCATTGTGCTCCTTAATACGCAAAACCTCCTGAATCTCCTTGAACTGCAGGGTATGCACATAACCCAAATTAGGGTTCTTAAACACAGTCGACTCACTTGACAATACCATTAATACCTCATACCTGCACAGTCAACTCACGTGCTAAGAGAGTAACGACATCCCACATCTTCACGGACAACTCACATTCTAGCAATAACAATATCTCATATCCATACGGACAAGTCACGTTCTTACAGTAACAATATCCCATATCCACACGGACAACTCACGTGCTAACAGTAACAATATCTCATATCCGCATAGACAACTCGCGTACTAACAGTGCAATTCACGCACTGATGGCAGGTATACAATAATACATGTAAATGATCAATAAACATCATGGTTGATCTTCATAGACTGATATAAGTGAATAACTACGGTGTATGCTTGTGCAAGTGTTTTATCACAGCTCCAGTCAACAAGTAAGATGATAGACAATGGATGACACATAGGAAACAACATAACAAAAATCGTATTATGCATGACTCACAAAAAGTAGGCACACCACTACACAAATATCATCAATAAAAATGCCCCAATTCCATCATAAGTCATGGCAAATCATCCCCGACAGAGCCCCCCTTGACTCGCCGCATGTGCAATAATAAAGTAAATGCCCACTTCTCTCGCCACACACGCATAATAATATTCCCGCCTTGTCTCTCCACATGCACAAACCCACATATATAGCCCGTCTTGTCATGCCACATGTGTAAATATAAATAATAACAATTGCACGGACAACTCACATGCGAACACCCTGACAAATCCTCTTAATAATATCACGCCTGCCAAAAACGTAACAACACAATATAACAACTCGCACCACATGTGCGCATAATCCACAAGGTTTCACAATAACAATTCTAATACAACAACCACATATATCCCTCGGCTCATCAACACTGAGTACTACGAAAACAATAACACGGAAGTACGACAAATAAAACAACACAACAATTACAAAAACACCATGAAACGGAAGAATGAACTCACAATGAAAGGCATAACAAGTAATAATGGCTTCAAATAAGAATAAGTCAACAATAAGAGAGATAACGTGTAACAATAATATCAAATAAGAATAACTCAACAGTAAGAGAGATAACATGTAACAACGATTTCAAATAAGGATAATTCAATATAGAAGATATAACATGTAACAATGACTTCAAATAAGAATAAGTCAACAATGGAAGAGATAACATGACATTAAAGGAGGCGACAACCTCAATTAAAGCATATACGAGTATATTGGCAATAAAAGATAGAACATGAACCAATCAACTTCAAAGAAAGCATATGAGGGTGAATTTAGCAACAGAGGATATAACACGATAAGTCAACTTCATTCTAATATACATAAGAAATCTAAGAGTCTCAAACGGTAAAATTTCAACATATAAGCCGGGTACAAACTCGTCACCTCATGTATACGTTTTTCACGCAATTAAAATAGTACAAACCAATTCCTATGGGATAGTTCCCCCACACAATGTTAGGCAAGATACGTACCTCAAAAGTGCTCAATAAACACTCTAAAATAGCTTTCCTTTTACAATTCACCTCCGCTCGGCTCAAATCTAACAAAAATCGACCCAATGAAGTCAAATAATGCAAGCAAAATCCATTCCAATAATAATGCTATGATATTTACACAATTACTCAAAACTCAATAATAGTCAACCCCCCGCCCGCACGGTCAAAACTCGGGTCCAAAGGTAGATACCGACGATCCATAACCTTAAGAGTCCTTGTATGAGTTTTGTTTCAAAATCCGAGTTCAATTTGACTCTCAAAACTCAAATTCTCATTTTTCAAAACATAGACAAAGTTTCTCAAAATTTCACCTTGATTATCATAATTTTGATGTTAAATATCATATATAATCATGTAAAATAGTTGGAAATTGATCAAAATCACTTACCCGACGATTGTAGATGAAGATACCTCTTTAAAATCGCCTTCTACTGCGTCTAGGGTTCCAAAATATGAAAATGAGACCAAAATCCCGTCCCTTAGCTTTTAGTCAAATCGCACGTGTTGTAATTGCGACCTGAGGTTTACAAATGGGAGCCCCGCAAATACGATGAATTCATCGCAAAAGTGAAGTCCCTCACACCCATGTTGTGAGCGCAAATACGACGAATAGCTCGCAATTTCGAACTGTGGACTATCGCAAAAGCGATCAAAATGATCGCAAATGCGACCAAAGCCTAGCCCTGGCCAGTATCGCAAATTCGATGGGGAGTTCGCTAATGCAAACTGTTCTGGCCACAGTGCACTTCGCAAATCAAAAAAGGAAGCCTGCAAATGCTACGTATTTATCGTAAATATGGAATCAGAGAACTAGCAAAAATTTGAACCTTCTATGAACTCTCTGAAATGCGTCTGAAACTCACCCGAGCCCTTAAGGATCCAAACCAAACATCAACACAAGTCTAAAATATAACAAAAATTTGCTCGCGCGATCAAATAATGGAAATAACATCTGAAACCATGAATCGGATCTCCAAAACACATGAAACCAACATGAGACTTAAGAACTTCTAAAAAGACGACCACGCGTCATACATATCAAATCAACTCGGAGTGAGTCCAATCTTGTAGATAAGTTCCAAATAGAAAAACAGACATATTCAAAACCCCGAAATGGAAATCCAAACACGGTAATTATGAAGTCAACCTACGGAGCTCCGAATTCGATTCTAGGCATACGCCCAAGTCTAAGATCACGATACAAAGCTATCAGAGCCATCAAAATAACGTTCCGGGGTCATTTCCACAAACATCAGACGTTGTTCAACATTTTTAACTTAAGCTTCTAAAGTGAGGATCAGTCATCCAAATTTTGTCCGAACATCCAAAAATTAGATTTTTCCATGCAAAAAAGCCATAATACACAGGATGATGCCACTCAAAACCTCGAACTACTAAACGGAACCTTAAAGATCAAAATGACTGATCGGGTCGTTACACTCTCCCTCTCTTGAACAAACGTTCATCCTCGAACATGATAAGAGTCCTTTCTAAACCATCAAATCATTGTATAAACTCTCCGTGCATATACACGCGGGTGAGCCTACATCACCCCAATCCACATAAGCCCGAACATATCATCCCAACCGAAGATTGTTCCATCCACTCATACTAATATGCCTTGGAATCAAATTTCAACACCCATCAATGACACAATTCTCACATACATTCACGGTATAACCCTTAATTAGCTATAACAACTCATGCATACATCGTGATATAACATATCACCCATGTGACTGTAGCAATAATTCTGACCACAATAGCTGCCAAACACCAAGCCCGGTACCGGCCAACATACTCATATCGACTAGAACATTGTTTCGGACCTTCATAACACTGACAATGATGCATGAAACATGAATAACTCAAGAATACTCACCTGATCACAAGCCACATCAAATGCCTCATTGGCACATACATCGTAATCCAAACCCAACAAGCATAACTCGAATACAACAGAATATGAAAAGAGGATCACATGAGAGAAGTGTCAAACAACCCAAACAGACACAACCCCCACCAATACCATACTATGTATCTAATCCACAAGAAAGAAGCAAGACACGCGCAACAACAACAACAACAAATCATACCTTAATATTACCTCATCGAGGCACATATCCCAGTACAAATACATTTATCCACTAAGAACACTAGGTCCCCATCCTTCATTCGGAATCACAAGATAAAAATATTAGAAACTAAATCATTCTACTAAATCAACCCTGCAGAACCAAACCCATAACAACCAGAGTCTCGTACTTATAGAACACCAAAATAACAAGTTGGTCCAAACCATCCAAAGATCACATCAAATCCTATCGTATTTAACTTACAGAGAGCTTAAACAAGTCTCATAACCAATAATAGCAACCCCACTAGAACGATAGACACAAAATATCATAATAAACTTCCCTAGCTAGCGTGAACACACGAACAGAATACAAGAATGACAAAACACAATCATATGTGAAGTGAGGTACGATGAATCTTACCAATACATGGGACCATATCGAAATAACACAAATACTTCCCTATAATCAACCAAAATCATACTAATAGTGACATAATCTGGTGCATCAACATTTTCCGAACTAGGAAGAGCATAACAATGGGACCGACCTCTCCCTCTAAGGCGACCACTACCTTCCTGACCTCCATCCCTAGCTGGAGGTGTAGGTATAGCTGCAACTAGAGAGGAACTCATAGCCGAAATACCCCGTTGTGTCATATCTTTCCGAAGTCTATGACAATCTCTCACTATGCGGATGGCATCCCCACACAACGCAAACTCTCTGCTATCATGGTTGTGGAAGATATCCGGTATGGGTAATCTGGGACCCATGGATATCTTAATCACCATGTGAAGCCTGAAGTGCAAACTGATTTGGCCGACCCACAAAACCTCTACATGATGCACCCTGCCTCCCAAATAGGGATCGGTAGATCCTCCCAGTCTCCGAGGCCTCTTAGCCTCCCTATCCTCTCTCTCCTGGACCCGCGTACCCTCTAACCTGCGAACGATGTCTACCACCTACTGAAATAGAACATCCATCTCCAACTCCTAATCCATGTTGAATCAAATACCACAACTAACCCCTCAATGAACCTACAGACTCGCTCTCTAACTATAGAAACCAAAGCAGGTGGGTGATGGAAAAACTCATTGAATCTAATGTTATACTCTGATATTGTCATAGTGCCCTACACATCTACTCAAACTCTATGCGACATACATCCTGGAGGGTCAGGAGAACAAACTCCCCAATAACATCTCTGAAAACTAAGTTCAAGTGAATGGCGTTGCATCCACTAGCCTACCCTCTTCATAAGCCTTCCACCATTGATATACTGCTCCAAACTATTGAAATGTAGTAAAAGCAACTACACTTGTACAGAGAATATGGTGGCACCTCTCTAGAAAACCATGCACATCCTCGGTAGCTAAGTCATTGTAAGTAGGAGGATGATACTTCTTGAACTTCTCAAGTATCAGTTGCTCTTTATCAGATGCCCCTGGCCTGACCTAAAGTTGAACTGGAATAATAGGTTGCGCTGGCATAACACCCGAAACCTTACCAATGTGGACCCGCTACTCTTGAGTATGAGTAGCGAAACTCTAAGCTCCTCCCCTGTTCTGTAAAGTAGCTGGTGAAACCGGAATCCATCCCCCCTGAGCCAATGTACCAAATCTGATCAGGAACTGCACTGAAGTCTTCAGAAGCCCCTCGGTAGAAACAGGATCCTCCAGTGCCTGTCCCCCAATTGGATCTACTTGTTGCTCCTCAGCTACTGCTCTAGCCGGCGCTTTATATTTAGCATGTGCTCTTCCTCGGCATCTGCCTCTGCCTCGACCCCTAGCTACACTAGCTTTGGGGGAAGCGTCATTAGTAACTACAACTTGAATTCTCACCATCGATGCGAGAATAGAATGACAAAGGCTAAAACCCCAAAATAAATAAACTCGCACGATAGGAATGAAAGAAGTGAAGTTTCCTAATTCCTTACCCTCTCGAAGATAAGTACAGACGTCTCCGTACCGACCCACTAGACTCTACTAAACATTCTTAAAACTCGTAGCACATATGAACCTAAAGCTTTGATGCCAATTTGTCACGACCTAAAATCCCTCCTTAGGAGTCGTGATGGAACCTAGTCTCTAAAACTAGGTAAGTCTAACTGTTATAGGATAACTAATAGATTTCAACCAATTAGTTGTTATACATGAACCAGAAATTTCTATAGAAAGACAACAATCAAAAGTAGATATAATACATCCCAAACCCGGTAGTACAAGTCATAAGTTATGCTGAGTTCACTAGAAAAATATCTAAGTACAATTGTTCCGTAATAAAAATAAATAGCACAAACTAAAAATTCAGATGGTGACTCTAAGGCATGCGGACGCGCCGGTAGGTATACCTTGAAGTCTACGCTACAATACTCGATCAACTATCTAACGATAAACAGGCCCCGAGATATCTGGATCTGGATAAAAATGTGCAGCACACGTAGCATGAGTACACCACAATGGTACCCAGTAAGTATCAAGAATAACCTTGGTGGAGTAGTGACGAGGAACAGTCAAGACACCTACTAGACATAATAACTTGTACAAGTATGAATATAAACCTAACAAGGAACAATATAAGACTAAACATGGTAAGAATAGTGTTGCAATAAGAACTACAAACAACAATTAACAACAAGGATCCAACAGGTAAATACGTCATAAAGTAAGCAAAATATTGGTATACTCTGGTGAAACCAAGTAAGAGAAAAACAAGTAACAACCCAATAAAACAACCCCCTTCACACAAGGTTATACAAGAATTTACCCGAGGTAACACACCTTATACCATAATTTGCGGGTCCCAAATCATGAACCCTAATCACTTCGCATCTTGTGCCCAATTTACAAATCACAACCGCACGGACAACTCATGTGCTACACGGACAACTCACGTGCTAATACTATTAATACCTCATATCTGCATGGAAAACTCATGGGCTAAGAGAGTAACAATACCCCACATCAGCATGGAAAACTCACATGTTAACAGTAGCAATATCTCATATCCGACTTTCCTACATTGGCTTGACTTGAAAAGAGCATGTCTCCTAATCCATTAAGACTTTTGGGTTGTATTTTTTATGATATTGTATACCTTTGAGTCTAGTTTCTTGTAGTTCAAGTTGTTCATCATTCTGGCATTTCTACATGGAGTTATATCTATTTTACTTGGAGGAGTCAATGCAGATTACTAACATACAAAGGAACATGACCGCATGTGCAACATACGGCTCTTGGGCACCATTTTTGACAGAAATTTCCATAAGCTTACTCAGGTTATGTTTTGTGATTTATCTTTTATTTACCTACCTTTGAAGCTCGGTATTGAGATGATTGAAGCTAGGGCATCTACAAGCTTGGGGTAAGTGATTCGTACCTAAATATATGGTTTAAACCACATGAATTTATTACTAGATTTAACTTCAAATACAGATTTGAACGAGGGAAATTGGGTGTTTTGTAATGATCCGGTTGGTCGTTCCGTGAGATTTACTCCGTTTCCCTCATTTATGCATTTTTCATATATTTCTAGCCTAGTTTTGTTGGGTTGGGTCAGTTGTTCTGGATCCAGAGTGGTCAGGGTGAGAATTGAGGAATTTAGTCTCCTAAAGTAGCCTAAAAGTTGAGAAAGTCAACTGAGAGTTGAGTTATTGGTGAATGACCTCAGAATGAAGATTTTATGGCTTTGGATAGCTTCGTTAGGTGATTTGGGAGTTAGGAGTGTGTTCGAATGAAGTTTTGATATCCGGTGTAGAATTAGGCTTGAATTGGCGATAGTTAGTTTTTGGCGATTTCCGATTGGCAGTGAAAATAGGCTATCAAGGTCGGAATGGATTCTGGAAGTTGTAACAGGTCCGTAATGTTATTTTGGGTATGTGAGCAAAATTTTAGGTCAATCGGAGGTGTTTTTGGTTGGTTTCGGCGTAGTTGGCGAAATGTAGAAGTTCCAAAGTTCATAGGCTTGAATTTGATGTAATTCTGGTGTTTTTGCGTTGATTTTGGTGTTTCGAAGGATCGACTGAGTTTGAATGATGTAATGGGATATGTTGGTATGTTTAGTTGAGGTCCCGAGGGCCTCGGGTGTGTTTCGGGTGGTTAATGGACCAACTCTTGGCTTAAAAAACTGGGCAGATTTTTGTTGGTGTGAGTTTCGGGTTTCCTTCTACGCGATTGCGGGAGGGTGTTTGTGATCTCGTAGACCTATCTGGGGATGGAAGGATTTTTGTTATATGCGATCGCGTGGTGGAGGTCGCGATCGCGTGAGTGTGAGGTTGTTGTGCAGTGCGATCGCGTGGTGTTGCTCGCATTCGCATAGACTTAAAGGGCGCGTGAATGAGCTGAGCCGTTAGTCTTCGCGATCGCGTAGAGTGGTTTGCGATTGCGTGGATTTATGTCCTGCTGAATCACGATCACATGTGTATGTATGCAATCGCGTAGTGTAATTTGATGGGACAGCAGATTTGTTCTTCGCGATCGCGCGGGAGCTTCCGCGATCGCAGTGAAGAAAAAGGCCTGGGCAGACAGTTTTTAAGTTCTATTTCAGGGGTTCTTGGCCATAACTTTTTTTTCCATTAGAGAGCTCGGGGGAAGGAAACTTTGGACGAGATTTTCAGCGGGGTTCTTGTGGTAAGTGTTCTTCAACCATTTTTTGGTTAAATTTCATGAATTTGTCTTGATTTTCACCATGCAATTTGAGGAATTAAAGTAGAAAAGTTGGGAAAAATGGGAGGAGAATTTGGAAAATTATTTTGGTGTTTTGAGTGGGCAATTGAGGTAGGATTTTGGTAAATTTGGTATGGGTAGACTCGTAGGGGAATGAGGATTCTAGTGATGCATATTTTATCGAATTCCGATACGTGGGCCCGGGGATCGGGTTTTGCCGAATTTCGAGATTCTTGTATAATTTGATAAACTTCGATTGGGTTTTGTTCCTTTGGTATATATTGATGATGTTAAACTTGTTTTGGCTAGATTCGGAGCAATCAGGAGCTAATTTGAGGGGCAAGAGCATAACAAACTAGTGTTGTGGCCCGGTAGAGGTAAGTAATGGTTATAAATCTTGTCTTGAGGGTATGAAACCCCGGACTACATATTTCTCAAAGATTTTAGAATGGCGCACATGTCGGATGACGAGTATGTGGCGTGCACTGATTTTTGGATTGGACTAGGTCCTCTCCGCAGCAACTAATGAGTTCCATGTTTTACTCAAGACCTTATGATAAATTATATTCTAAAGATTGTTGAAATATTTGGGCTATAAGACGTGTTTGGGGCCTCGTGCCCACCTGTTTAGACCCCTTGGGGGCTTTTTACTGTTGTTTTCCTCACTATTTATTGATGATTTCACTCAGTCACATGGTGCTTACTGTTTTTGCAACTCAGCTTGATTTACACTACTTGAGATTTAAAAATGATGTTTTGGGTCGAGTACCCTATTTTACTATTTCGCCCGAGGGGCTTTTTGAGTGGTTCTGCTGAGTGAGGCCGAGGGCCTCATTGTTAGGATATGATACGCCACGAGGTGGCTTGATATTAGCGCTTGGGCTGAAGAAGCCCTTCAGGAGTGTGCACACACCCCCAGTGAGCGCACCGAGTGCCGAGTGACGAGTGATTAGGAGACATGAGTGAGTGTGAGGTGCTTAGTGACTGATTATGAGTGACTGTGAGGCATGCCCGAGGGGCTGATTATGGTACATGTTTTGCCCGAGGGGCTACTTATGATTTTACTACTTTCACTCTGAACTTATGAAACATGTTTTGCCCGAGCGGCCTCTATATGATTCATTTCATTTTCAAACTACATCTTTCGGTTTGGAGCTATTGAAAATAAATATTTTTCAAAGGATTTTTCTGAGGTTGGTTGTAAGGCATTATGATTTCATATATCTATGTTATACTGTTGGAAAGTAAGGTTGTGCATATTGTGAACTAATGACATTGATTTTTATGTGTTTCCTTGCCGCTTAGACATGATTTATTTTCATTACTACTGAGTTGGCGTACTCACATTACTCCCTGCACCCCTGTGTGCAGATTTAGGTGCAGATACCGAGCATTAGCCATCTTTTCCGTGCGGATCCAGTGTGCGGGATATAGAGGTAGTTGTTCAGCGTCCGCAACATCTCTGTTTTCCCTTCTTGTTGTATCGAGATTTTATTCGAAGGTTTTGTATTATAATAGTATATATTCGACTTATTTTCCATAGATGCTCATGACGGGTTGGCTCCGGGTTTTGGGGTTGGTGGCACTGTATATTGGCCTACTTTATTTAGTGAACTCTGTATATTTTATGAAATGCTCGAAAATGGATTGGGATTTTCAAAGAAACTGTAAACATGGGATTGTTGGCTAGCCTAGTTCCACGATAGGCATCATCACGACCGGGTTAGGTTTTGGGGTCGTGACAGTTTTGTATCAGAGCCTAGGTTACATAGGACACAACGGTCATGAGCAGTTTTAGTAGAGTCTTGCGAATCGGTACGGAGACGTCTGTAATTATCTTCGAGAGGCTATCAAACTTTTAGGAAAAATTTCTATCTTTCTTGACCTCTTTCGTGCTAATATATTAATTCTTGGAATCTAAACTTACGTTGTTTCATTTTCTCACAGATGTGAGGAAACACAATACCGATCAGAGTGACTAGTTAACGGCTAGACCAGCGAAAAGTTGAGGCCGCGGTCGAGGCCGTGGTAGAGGTAGGGGCCAGCCCGCGCAGCAGCCGGGGCAGTACCATAGGATCCCCCTATCGATCAGGATCAGGTTCCCGCCGATGGTGTTCCAGTGGGACAGTCTCAGGCACCGATAGTGCCTATGGTCATTCCGGGTCTTCAGGAGACCCTGTCTTAGATATTGAAAGTGTGCACCAGTTTGGCTCAGGCATTCGCCTTGTCTTCTACTGCCACAACAGCTCAGGTCGGGGGAGTTAATCAGACTCCGGCTGCCCGGGCACCTGAGCAGGATGCACAGGGAATTCAGGCACCGGGAACAGCCCCATGTCAGCCAGTTGCTCCGGTCCAGGATTATGTGGTCCCTGCTATGCCTGAGGACGAGCAGTGCAGGTTGGAGATATTCAGCAGACTTCAGCCTCCGACTTTCAGCGGTACAGAGGGCGAAGATGCCGAGGGGTTTCTAGATAGGTGCCAGAGGATACTACGTACTGTGGGTATTTTGGAGACCAGTGGGGTCTCATTTATTACATTTCAGTTTGCGGGTGCTGCCTTTACTTGGTGGGAGTCATTCTAGAGGCGTAGGCCGGTTGGTTCAGCACCTCTCACCTGGCAACAGTTCTCCACGATCTTTTTGGAGAATTATGCTCCTTAGTCCCACACAGAGGAGCAGCGCAAGCAGTTTGAGCAGCTGCGCCAGGGAGAATTATCAATCACTCAGTACGAGATGAGGTTTTCCGAGTTGGCTAGCCATGCTTCTGAGATTTTTCCTACTGATATGGAGAGGGTAAGGAGGTTTGTAGATGGTCTTTCTTATCAGCTTCGGCTATTTATGACTCGGGAGAGAGTATCGGGTGCTTCATTCAAGCAGGTTGTTGGCATAGCTCGAGCTATTGAGTCTGTTTGCCGCTAGGAGCGCGAGGAGAGGGAGGCCAAGAGGCCTCGTGGTTTGGTCAGTTCCAGTGGTGCTCCCTTCAGGGACAATTTCAGCAGGGTAGGGGTCGTTCATTCAGGCCTCCTCATTCAGGCCGCCCAGCATATAGTGGTGCATTTTTGGGGCATGGTCCTCGTGGTTATCAGTCAGGCCGTACTTCATTTAGTGCCCTCCCATCTCAGAGTGTAGCTCGAGCACCCCCAGTTCAGGGTTCTTCTATGCATGTGTGTTCTAGTGGTCGTTCGGGTGCTAGGGGTTTCTATCAATCCCCGCCTCCGGCTCCAGGGAGTTCTTTTGAGTGTGGAGAGTTCAGGCACGTGTGGAGGCACTATCCCCACCATTCCGGTGGATCTTCTCAGCAGAGGGGAAAGCCCTCGGCTTCAGCTCCAGTTACTTCGCCACCCGCCCAGGCAGCCAGGGGTGGTAGTCAGGCAGCCAGAGGCCGCCCTAGAGGGGAAGGTCGAGCAGGGGAAAGTCAGGCTCGCATGTATGCATTCTTATCCAGGTCAGATGCTATGTCCTCAGATTCCATGATCGCAGGTATTGTCTCAGTCTGTTGCCGAGATGCCTTGGCTTTGTTTGACCCCCATTCTACATATTCCTATGTTTCTTCATATTTTGCATGTTTTCTGGATGTGCCCTGTGAGTCTCTAGTCACCTCTGTTCATGTGTTGACTCTGGTGGGCGATGCTGTTGTTGTGGACTGTGTGTGTCGGTCGTGCATGATATCTATTGGGGGTCTGGATACCCGAGTGGACCTACTGTTACTCAGCGTGGTCGATTTTGACGTGATATTGGGCATGAATTGGTTATCTCTGTGTCATGTTGTTCTTGATTGTCATGCTAAGACCGTGACCTTAGCTATGCTGGGCTATCCGAGGGTTGAGTGGAGAGGTTCTAATGAGTATATGCCTAGCAAGGTGATTTCCTACCTCAATTCTCAGCGCATGGTTGAAAAAGGATGTTTATCTTATTTGGCCTTGGTAAGGGATGTCAGTGTTGAGACTCCCGCTATTGATTCAGTTCCTGTGGTCCGTGACTTTTCAGATGTGTTTCCTGCAGACCTGCCAGGCATGCCACCTGACAGGGGTGTTGATTTTGGTATTGACTTGGTGTCAGGCACCCAGCCTATTTCTATTCCACCTTATCGTATGGCACCAGCAGAACTAAATGAATTGAAGGAGCAGCTTCAGGAACTCCTAGATAAGGGGTTCATTCAGCCTAGTGTGTCACCTTGCGATGCACCGGTGTTGTTCGTGAAGAAAAAGGATGGGTCCATGCGTATGTGTATTGATTATCGGCAGCTGAACAGGGTTACGATGAAGAACCGGTATCCCTTGCCCTGCATTGATGATTTGTTTGACCAGCTTCAGGGAGCCAGAGTGTTTTCCAAGATTGACTTGAGATCTAGGTATCATCAGTTGAAGATTCGGGATTCTGATATTCCGAAGACTGCTTTCAGGACCAGATTTGGTCATTATGAGTTCTTGGTTATGTCAGTTGGGTTGACCAATGCCCCAGCTGCGTTCATGCAATTGATGAACAACGTGTTTCATCTTTACCTTGATTCCTTCGTTATTAAGCTCATTGATGACATCCTGGTTTATTCTCGTATCCAGGAAGAGCATGCTCAGCATTTGAGAGTTGTGTTATAGAGGTTGAGGGAGGAGAAGCTTTATGCTAAATTCTCCAAGTGTGAGTTTTGGCTTGGTTCGGTAGCTATCTTGGGGCACGTGGTGTCTAGTGAGGGTATTCAGGTTGATCCGAAGAAGATAGAGGCAGTTCAGAGTTGGCCCAGACCGTCCTCAGCTACAAAGATTAGGAGTTTCTTTGGTTTGGCAGGATATTACCGTCGCTTTATGGAGGGATTCTCTTATTTTGCTTCGCCTTTGACTAGATTGACCCGGAAGGGTGCTCCTTTCAGATGGTCTGATGAGTGTCACGAGAGCTTTCAGAAGCTCAAGTACGCATTGACTACAACTCCGGTACTAGTTTTGCCTGCTGGTTCGGGTTCTTACACAGTCTATTATGATGCTTCTAGAGTTGGTTTGGGGGCGGTATTGATGAAGGACAATAGGGTGATTGCCTACGTGTCTAGACAGTTGAAGGTGCACGAGAAGAATTATCCAGTAAACGATCTTGAGTTAGCTGCCATTGTTCATGCCTTGAAGATTTGGCAGCATTATTTGTATGGAGTGCAGTGTGAGATTTTCAGTGATCATCGTAGTTTGAAGTATCTGCTGAGGAAGAAGCACTTGAATTTGCATCAGAGGAGATGGTTAGAGCTTCTCAAGGATTATGACCTCACTATCTATATCATCCGGGGAAGGCCAATGTAGTGGCTGATGCCCTGAGTCGCAGAGCAGAGAGTTTGGGGAGTCTATCCTACCTTCCAGTAGCAGAGCCACCATTAGCCCTTGATGTTCAGGACTTAGCAGGTCAGTTGGTGAGATTGGATCTATCAGAGCCCCCGCTGGTGTTGGCTTGTGTAGCCTCCAGGTCTTCTCTTTATGATCAGATTAGAGCACGCCAGTATGATGATCCACATTTGCTTGTTCTTCAGTATAGGGTCCGTCGCAGTGATGCCAGGGATGTGGTTATTGGTGATGATGGAGTCATGAGGATGCAGGGCCGGATTTGCATGCCTAATGTAGATGGGCTTCGAGATTTGATTCTAGTAGAGGCTCATAGTTCGCGGTATTCCATCCATCCGGGTGCCGCGAAGATGTATCAGGATTTGAGGCAACATTATTGGTGGAGGAGGATGAAGAAGGATATTGCGGAGTTTGTGGCTCGGTGTCTCAACCGTCAGTAAATCAAGTATGAGCACCATAGACCAGGTGTATTACTTAAGAGGTTTGATATTCCGGAGTGGAAGTTGGAGCGGATCACCATGGACTTCGTAGTTAGACTCCCACAAACTTCGAGGAGGTTTGATGCTATATGGGTTATTGTGGATCTGCTGACCAAGTCCGCGCACTTCATTCCTATTGGTACTACTTATTCTTCGGAGAGGTTAGCTGAAATTTATATCAGGGAGACTGTCCGATTGCATGGGTTTCCAGTTTCTATCATTTCCGACAGAGACACTTAGTTCACGGCTCTCCAACCGACGGGCGGTCGGAGCGTACCATTCAGATTTTGGAGGATTTGTTGCGTGCTTGTGTGATTGACTTTGGTGGTTCATGGGACCAGTTTCTGCCCCTAGCGGAGTTTGCGTATAATAACAGCTATCAGTCGAGTATCCTGATGGCTCCGTATGAGGCTTTATATGGTAGGAGGTGCAGATCTCTAGTTGGTTGGTTTGAGCCGGGCGAGGCTAGGCTATTGGGCACAGACTTGGTTTAGGATGTGTTGGGTAAGGCGAAGTTGATTCAAGGGCTTCACACGGTGCGGTCTAGGTAGAAGAGTTATCCAGACCAGAAGGTCCGAGACGTGTCTTTCATGGTTGGGGATAAGGTGTTGCTGAAAGTGTCGCCCATGAAGGGTGTTATGAGATTCGGGAAGAGAGGGAAGCTAGTTCCCAGGTTCATTGGGCCATTTGAGGTGCTTCATAGGGTTGGGGAGGTGTCTTATAGGCTTGTTATGCCTCCCAGTCTATCGAGTATTCATCCAGTATTCCATGTTTCGATGATCCGGAAGTGTGTTGGTGACCTGTCTCATCTTTTGGACTTCAGCTCAGATCAGCTCGAGGGTGATATGTCATATGAGGTAGAGCCAGTGGCTATTTTGGGTCGACAGGTCAAGAAGCTGAGGTCTCAGGATATAGTTTCAGTGAAGGTTCAGTTGAGAGGGCAGCCGGTGGAAGATGCCATCTGGGAGACCGAGCGGGAGATGCGGGACAGATATCCTCACTTATTCGAGACTCTAGGTATGTTTCTAGACCCGTTCGAGGACGAACGTTTGTTTAAAAGGGGGAGGATGTAACGACTCGACTAGTCGTTCCGTGAGATTTACCCCGCTTCCCCCATTTCTGCATTTTTCATATATTGCTAGCATGTTTTTGTTGTGTTGGGTCAGTTGGTCTGGGTCCGGAGTGGTCGGGGTGAGAATTGAGGCATTTAGTCTCCTAAAGTAGCCTAAAAGTTGAGAAAGTCAACTGAGTGTTGACTTATTGGTGAACGACCTCGGAATGCGGATTTTATGGCTCGGATAGCTTCTTTAGGTGATTGATGTCCGGTGTAGAATTAGGCTTGAATTGGCAAAAGTTAGTTTTTGGCGATTTTCGGTCGGCAGTGGAAAATAGGCTATCGGGGTCGGGATAGGATTCTAGATGTTGGAACAGGTCCTAATGTCATTTTGGGTATGTGTGCAAAATTTCAGGTCAATCGGACGTGTTTTTGGTTGGTTTCGGCGTTGTTGGCGAAATTTGGAAGTTGCAAAGTTCATATGCTTGAATTTGATGTGATTTTGGTGTTTTTCGTTGTTTTTGGTGTTTCGAAGGCTCGACTAAGTTTGAATGATGTTATGGGATATGTTTGTATGTTTGGTTGAGGTCGTGAGGGCTTCGGGTGGTTAACGGACCAACTCTTGGCTTGAAAAACTGGGCAGATTTTTGCTGGTGTGAGTTTCTGGTTTCTTTCTACACGATCGCGGGAGGGTATTTGCGATCCCGTAGACCTAGCTGGGGATGGCAGGATTTTTGTTATATGTGATCGCGTGGTGGAGGTCGCGATCACGTGAATGTGAGGTTTTTGTTCAGTGTGATCGCGTGGTGTTGTTCGCGTTCGCATAGAATTAAAGAGCATGTGAGTAGGTTGAGTTGTTGTTCTTCGCGATCACGTAGAGTGGTTTGCGATCGCTTGGGTTTATGTCCTGCTGAATCGTGATCGCGTGTGTATGTCTACGATCGCGTAGTGTAATTTGATGGGGCAGCAGATTTATTCTTCGCGATCGAGTAGGAGCTTCCGCGATCGCAATGAAGAAAGAGGCCTGGGCAGACAATTTTTAAGTTCTATTTCGGGGGTTCTTGGCTATAACTTATTTTTCCATTAGAGAGCTCGGGGGAAGGATACTTTGTACGAGCTTTTCAGCGGGGTTCTTGTGGCAACAGTTCTTCAATCATTTTTTGGTTCAATTTCATGAATTTGTCTTGAATTTCACCATGCAATTTGAGGAATTAAAGTAGAAAAGTTGGGAAAAATGGGAGGAAAATTTAGAAAATTCTTTTGGTGTTTTGAGTGGGAAATTGAGGTCAGATTTTGGTAAATTTGGTATGGGTAGACTCGTAAGGGAATGAGGATTCTAGTGATGCAAATTTTATCAAATTCCGAGACGTGGGCCCAGGGTTCGGGTTTGGCCGAATTTCGAGATTCTTGTATAATTTGATAGTCTTCGATTGGGTCGTGTTCCTTTGGTATATATTGATGATGTTAAAATGTTTTGGCTAGATTCAGAGCAATCGAGAGCCAATTTGAGGGGCAAGAGCATAGCGAACTAGTGTTGTAGACCGGTAGAGGTAAGTGATAGTTATAAATCTTCTCCTGAGGGTATGAAACCCCGGACTACATATTTCTCACTGATTTTAAAATGGCGCACATGTCGGATGACGAGTAAGTGGTGCGCACTGATTTTTGGATTGGACTAGGTCCTCTCCGCGGCAACTAATGAGTTGCATGCTTTACTCAAGACCTTATGATAAATTATGTTCTAAATATTGTTGAAATATTTGGGCTATAAGCCGTGTATGGGGCCTCGTGCCCACCTGTTTAGACCCTTTGGCAGCTTTTTACTGCTGTTTTCCTCACTATTTATTGATGATTTCACTCAGTCACATGGTGCTTACTGTTTTCGAAACTCATCTTGATTTACACTACTTTAGATTTAAAAATGATGTTTTTGGTCGAGTACCCTATTTTACTGATTCGCCCGAGGGGCTTTTTGAGTGGTTCTGTTGAGTGAGGCCGAGGGCCTGATTGTGAGGATATGATACGCCACGAGGTGGATTGATATTAGCGCTTGGGCTGAAGGAGCCCTTCCGGAGTCTGCACACACCCCCAATGAGCGCACTGAGTGCCGAGTGACGAGTGACGAGTGATTGGGAGACATGAGTGGCTGTGAGGTGCTGAGTGTTTGTGAGGTGCTGAGTAACTGATTATGAGTGACTGTGAGGCATGCCTGAAGGGCTGATTATGATACATGTTTTGCCCGAGGGGCTACTTATTATTTTACTATTTTCACTCTGAACTTATGAAACATGTTTTGCCCGAGGGGCCTCTATATAATTCATTTCATTTTCAAACTAAATCTTTCGGTTTGGAGCTGTTGAAAATATACATTTTTCAAAGGATTTTTCTGAGGTTGGTTGTAAGGCATGATGATTTCATATATCTATGTTTATACTATTGGAAAGTAAGGTTGTGCATATTGTGAACAGATGACATTGATTTTTATGTGTTTCCTTGCCGCTTAGACTTGAATTATTTTTATTACTACTGAGTTGGCATACTCACATTACTCCCTGCACTCCTGTGTGCAGATTCTGGTGCAGATACCGAGAATTAGCCCTTTTTTCCATGCGGAGCCAGAGTGCGGGATATAGAGGTAGTTGTTCAGCGTCTGCAGCATCTCTAATTTCCCTTCTTGTTGTATCTAGCTTTTATTCGAAGGTTTTGTATTATAATAGTATATCTTCGGCTTATTTTCCTTAGATGATCATGACGGGTTGGCTCCAGTTTTTGGGGTTGGTGGCACTGTTTATTGGCCTACTTTATTTAGTAAACTTTGTATATTTTATGAAATGCTTGAAATTGGATTCGGATTTTGAAAGAAACTATAAACATGGGATTGTTGGCTAGCCTAGTTCCATGATAGGCGCCATCACGGTCGGGTTAGGTTTTGGGGTCGTGACAGCTTGGAGACTTAGGGCTAGAATTAACCAAATCTCCAAAAGGGATATTGGGGATTTTGAGACCTAGGGCTAGAATCATCCAAATTGATATTTGACTATCCAAATGAACTCCAAATAAAATTTAAGCACATATTTTGACTCGGGGAGTGATGAATCACCGGGATTTGGTAATTGTCACGGGATTTGACCAAGTTGTCTCGGTTACCTTTTGATTTGACTTTTTGAAATTCTTCAAAGATTGAAATAATTGGGGTTGCTCCTATAGCATTATTTGACACCCTTTAATGATATTTGACTAGGTGTTAGAAGTTGGTATAATAGGAAAGCGGGTATAGAAGAGTTAAATTGGCTTGAGAGAGGTAAGTATCTTGCCTAATTATGGTTTGAGGGGAAATCTACCATAATAAATGATTTTGTATGTTATTTTCTATGTGCTGAGTAGGATGTATATGCGAGGTGGCGAGATTGTATGTGGGTGCCATGATTTATTCATGCTCAGGATGGATGTTAGGCTACTTATGCCTTGATTTGATAACATGTTCTACATATGACATGCATTAGCTATCGATATAACTAAATAGGTCTCTTAATCCTGCTAGAAGATATGTTAGGGCTCGATTTTCCTTGTTGATCATAACTGGCTATTTTTTACACGATGTATTACATTTTCTATTCGTGACATATATTAACTATTGAATGAAAACTTGGACATCCTTATTCATGATAAAGATTATGCCATGGACGATGATTCCTTATTTTGATATGATGACTCATTCTTGATATGTTGAGCTAATTGATTTAGTTGTAGTCATACATTACTCTCAAGAGCATACATTCATGTATTTATTTCATATGTCCTTGTACATCATACATACATTATCTCACACGCATATGCATACATCTCTGCATATAGGTACAACTACGTTAGCTGAGTTATTGTGCTATGGTACATTTCATGCGGAATAATTATTGTACTATGAGATACTTTGGCATGTTTATGCATGTATGTTGATTCATTTGTTATGGCCCGCGAGTTATCCGTGTTGATTGATTATGGTGTTATGATTTGATAGTGTTGCATGCGGTACTATAATTTTATTCGATATGGCTGCATTTTGCAACGACGTTATGTTGATATGATTATTGCACAATGAGATATTTTGTGTCGCACATGGATATGGATATGTCCGCCTAAAGTCAGGTGATCACCCATGTTACCTTGGGTCCTAAGAGCGCATGTACATTAATCATTGAGGGGAATTTATTCGAGGCACCTGTATAGTGTTGAGTGTATGTTAATGTGAGGGACTGTACCAGGCACACTGGGTGTGTTGAGCGTGTCTGGTTTGGTACTGATTCTGAGCAAAGGTTAAATTTTGAGCATGCATGTACATCACGCACTCATGTAAAAGCAATCCTTTTAATTCACGTTTATGCATCTCATTTATTTATATTCCATTGATGCATCTCATACATGCATGAGATATAAGGACAGGGGCAATTATGTTGGGACATGGATCTAATGTATATAATCTTTATATACCGATTTAGACCATAGGATAATGTTATTTCAAGTGTATCACTCTTATATGCAGACTTGGTGCATAAAGTTATACACTTGATCCTGCTACTTGAGAAGCATGACATTATCTCTCTAGAAAATGTGCTTTATTATGGATATCACATGTTTGTTGAGTGCTTCTATGTTATTGTGTGTGTTTATATACATATATGAACTACATAGGTTATATAGAGTGAGTATATTTGACGAAATCTTGTCACTGTTTCGTTGAGGTTAGTCTTGATGCTTAGTGAGCAGATGGGGTTGATTCTGCTCCTACTATATTTTCATAACAACATTGTATTCCAATTTTGTTGTTCATCAATTGTGACACCAATTCTTGACGTAGTTTATATTAAATTCTACACTTTTTTCATGATATTGTTATATTACCTTATGTTATGAATAATTCATATGTTGGATGGTTCTCCTAAGGGTTAGGTATTGTGTCATCACGACCTGGTGTGATTTGGGTCGTAACAAGGTACTATCAGAGCACTAGGTTCACATGTCTTGCAAGTCATGAGCAGTGTCTTAGTAGAGTTGTTTATGGATATTTAGAGCTCCATATACATAAGTGAGTGCCTATAGAGGCATCTAGGAAAGTTTTTCCCTACTTTAATTTGATATTTATGATATAAACCTGGAGTAGGATTCTGTCCTTTTTCTTGTCGTTTCTATGCGTTGATGAGAACATAATTCTTTGATTAGGCACTGGCGGCTTGTGATGATCTCCCAGATGAGGTGTGAGATATTATTCCATGCTATTGGGGTTGGCTAATCTAAAGGACATATAGCCAGTTATAGACCGCAACTTAGGCTCGGTAGATTCACTCGAGTGAGGTTGTGAATTGTGACTCTTTAGTCCGAGATGTCCCCAGAACTGAGAGTGATGATATATTGATGCTACGAGATAGCTATGTTATTGTAGTTGGTTGCTTAGATATTGAGTGGGTACCTTCAAGACATTCGAGATATTGGGGGTATTGTTACAGATTTGGATTTGTTAGAAAGATGGTTGTTTACCTTGAAAATGATAATTACAATTATATTTGATTATGTGGTTCTAAAAATACGTGATCTATTTTAATACCGGTTTCTTAGGCAGTAGATGCCTAGTGTGGTGTGAGAAAAATGAAATAAGAGCAAAAAGAAACGAGATTATGCAAACCAGGAAACAGACAGACCGGTCTCGAGGGTGGTCGGAAGGGCCTTGAGGTCGAGCTTTAGAAGCTTGACAAGGGGCTATCGATAACGGTATCACAATTTTGAAGGCCTTAAGAATGGACTATTTATGATCAATAACAAGTAATAAATGAAGAATAATTCAAGAACACAATAAATGAGAAGCAATAAATCAATGAAGCAATTGTAGAGAATGTTTTGGTTAGAGAGAAGAGGATGTTCTTGTTCTTTCATTCAATATCATCAATATTATAAAGTGAAAAGGGTCCCCTTTATATATTAGGGGGAATACCAACATAGTGCATGTGTAATTAATTCAAAGAGAGATGGTTGGTACGACCATTTAATGCCACGGTACGAGCTTGTACTAATTTATGTACGTTTTCAGCTTTAATCACGTGCCTCTTGGGAGTCTCCTGCCTTATCATGACGGTCTTCTAATCTCGCCCTGCCTCGAGGTGTATCGACCCTCAGAATGCTTCCTCGAGAAGTGAACCTCTGGGTTAAATATCGGATGCTGCTTTGATACGGTCGAGGTCGAGGCTCGAACTGCTGCGAGAGCATAAAAATCGGGCTCCCCCGATTTTGCCGTATACAGGTATTCCCCGCGTTTATTTGAATGAAAAGACAAGAAACGATTTGAATTTACCAACTTTTTAATAATTTCATTATTCTGTCAGTCACGCCACGTAATCAACCAATGTGAGAGATGCTTAGAGATCATATATGCTTTATTTCGGCGGTTGGCTATTTTTTGGATTCCTCAATGTGCGCGGTTGGCCACTATAAATACTTGTTCCCCTGCCTCTCATTTTTTCATTGCTTCTTCTAATCCCTTCTAGAAAGATCTTTCATTACTTCATTCTTGCATCCCCTTTCTGATCATTTCCCTCTCGTTTTCTTTGAAACCTTTCCGCAGAAATGACGAAAGCTTCCACAACTATTCAACGAGATGATAAAGCCCCTCTTCATCACATTCCTTTACGGGAAAGGCAATTGTTCCCCCAAATCTCGAGGAGTGCATCCCCGGGCCCTGCAAAAGGACCTCCAATTTTAAGGTGGATAAACCTTCCTCGAAATTGGGATGGTGCGAATCCATATCCCGTTATATTAGCCTAATAACAAACGTCGAGAGAGTGAAGGCCAACTGTTGCTGGTGAGATGCGATGCAAGTGGAGATTCCCTCTCTGCATGAAGACATAACGACCCATAAGATCGGATTTCTCAGTGTATACACCTATACATTTACCCTGGGCCCGATAGGGCCGTCTTCACCGTTGATATACCCCATCGTTCTCAATTCCTGCAAGTGGTATCAAGTGACGCTCGACCAGATCCACCCATCATTTTGGCGAATTGTTTACATGATTAGGCATTTTGCAAATATGGTCGAGGGGATGCCTTTCACCCTTGACTATCTGGTTAGAATGTACAGTCCCCAACTTTATCGGGCTGGTTTGATTAAACTTCAATGTCGGGCCTTGAGGGTTTTCTTTGCTTCAACCAATTATGGAAAGGATAGGGGGTGGATAAGCCGCTTTGTTCGAGTTAGGACCCTTGATCTGATTCCATATGATAGGATGTCGTTCCCTGAGGAATGGAATACGAATCGTAAGTGAACATCTTAATTTTCTTTCGTGCTAATTCTACCTGAAACTAACTCCCTTTGATGATGCAGCTATTGCGTGGTATCCCGATGTGGTTAAGGATCTCTCGAGCTGGGTTCTCCAGCTTGATTCTACCTGCCTGTATGCTGATAGTGTATGGCGCGACTAGCGAGGGGTCGATGGTAAGCCAAAAATCATGGTGGGACCTTTCCTTTTGCAATACCTAAGTTCTGTTTTAAAGAGACACCCCTTGTATATATTTTTACTTCTTGTGTTTATGTAGGCCTAGGGGAGGCATCTTTGATGAGAGAAGCATTTCATGGGGGAGCAGACATTCCAAACCTGAATGAAGGGAAGAAGAGGAAGAGGGAATCGTTGACCGAGTTCTGGAGCCATAAAGGGCTTCCGTGCAAATGTCCGAGGTCGACTCCTCGTCTTTAGACGAGAAAAAAGACATACTGATATCGACTGAAGTAAGTGAAAGCATAATTGCCTCTGCCTGTGCTAATCCGTTGATTGTTGAGCCGAGGGTTCCTGGATAAGAAGTTGACGATGGTGTCTTACCCGGGACCGCAAAGGTTCTCGAAGGTAGATCAGATGATGCCCCTGATCCAATTATCGACAAAATATTCTCCGGGCCGAAGGGCACTCGGTAGGTGAGTTATAGGAGCTTCGCGAGCCGAGGGCCCCGATTGACCTAACTTTCCACTAGTTTCACCATTCTCCTTGATGGGGATACATGGTGCTTCAAATATAGAATTCTCCAGCGCGAGGGTGCCCCTCGGGGGGAAGGACGGAGCCGAGGGTCTCTTTACTATGGCCGAGAAGAATCCCGAACTTAATGCCTTCGTCATTTTCGAGGAAGCCGAAAGGCTTTTCAAGAAGGTGATTTCTTTGTTGATTGTTTTAAGCTTTGATTATCGCTTTCTCCGACTCCCTTCCTTTCAGGTGAAAGTGCTTTACAATAGAACCACAACCAAGTTTCAGTCTGAGCTGACTCATTACGAGCGGGTGTACAGGAGATTTTTATCGGAGGCAGATGAGCTCAGGGCTCTTCTCGCCAAAAAGGAGGGAGATGCGTTGGGCCTCCGAGCTCGTTTAGAAACGGCATCTCGGAAGTGGAGCGATCTTGATGAGTAGGTAACATAGCCTTTAGGTGTTTTATTTTTTGTAATTGATGTTAGTACTTAACCTTTATAGGGCTAATCTTCGCAGCTTAGGAAAAAAGATGCCCTTATGTGGGAAGGATTCAAAGCTAGGGATGCCGAGATCCTTAGATTCAAGCACTGTGTGAGTGAGATAACCTCCACGAGAGATACCCTCCAAGAGAAGTTGACCTCAACTGAGTATTTCCTTTGTAATGCAATGGCTGAAGGCAGCAGATATAAAGACCTCTATGCTGAACCGGTCACTGTGTTATCTTCAATTAAGGCTGAAGTTGATGCGCTCATAGCCTCTGAGGGAGCTTGCCCGATTGAAGCCATGGAGCTTGCCTGATTGAATTCTCGAAAGCAGGCTTTCGAGGATATTCATGTAGGGGGCATCGATTTGTCTGCTGAGAACGAGGCGGTGAAGACCCTAGAAAAGGACTAAGATGCATTTCTTGCTTTTGAAGACGATTCGAGCAGTTTCTCGAAAGATGATGAAGATGAGGCCGAAGTCCCCAAGGGGGAAGAGGTCGTTGAAGACCCGGGGCCCGAAGGCCAAGTTGCTGAAAGTATAACCTCTGAGGGTGCCGTTGAAGGCACACCCCAGTTGTAGATTAGGTTTTCATTTGTTCTCTTTCCCTGTGCGAGGGCTCTGATTTCGAGTTTTGTAAATATGCTTTGTGAACTTTTATCATGTATAAAAGGCCTCTCGTGACTCCTTGTTTTTTTTTTGGTCTCTTGAAATATGCTTTGACGCCTGTTGGTGATTAGTCTGATTAATAGGACTTAGAAATGAAACCATTGGGGTTATGAATTGGCCCTGAAGCTCTTTAGGCTGGTGACTTGGGCTCTTATACGCTTGGTCGGTACGACCTTCGGTGTAGCAGGTGACTTAGGCTCTTATGCATTTGGCTTAGTCTCCGAGTCGGGTTTCGACTAGAGCTCAATGACCCTCAGATTTTCAAATCGGCCCTAGGCGCTTTGGGTCGGTATGACCTGTAGCTGGCGACTTGGGCTCTTACGCTTTTTGGCCCTGAGGCGCTTTTGTTAACCCTTTATGGCTCAGTCTTCAAGTCGGGTTTTGACTCGACCTCAACGGCCCTCAAGTTTTCAAATCAGCCCTGAGGTGCTTTGGGTCGGTATGACCTGTAGCTGGAAACTTGGGCTCTTATGCGTAAGGTCGATACAACCTTTAAAGTAGCGGGCGACTTGGGCTCTTATGCTTTTTTGGCCCTGAGGTGCTTTGGTTAACCGTTTTCGTCTTAGTCTCCGAGTCAGGTTTCGACTTGAACTCAACAACCCTCAAGTTTTTCAATTGGCCTTAAGGTGCTTGGGGTCGGTATGACTTGTAGCTAACGACTTGGGCCCTTACGCGTAAGGTAGATACGACCTTTAATGTAGTGGGCGACTTAGGCTCTTACGCTTTTTTTGCCCTGAGGCGCTTTGGTTAACAATTTTGGGCTTAGTCTCCGAGTGGAGTTTCGACGAGAGCTCAACGGCCCTCAGGTTTTCAAATCGGCCCGGAGGCTCTTTGGGTCGGTACAACCTGTAGCTGGCGACTTGGGCTCTTACGTGTTAGGTCAATACGACTACCTGCGACTTGGGCTCTTATGCTTTAGGTCGGTACAACCTTTAACCGGTTCTTTTCGAAGTTTCTCGAAGTAATTGGAGGCCTGTGATTTTATGACAACAGTCGGACGTCTCCAAGTCGTGTTAGTTGGTTGGAGCCTTATGACGGTGGTTGTTGTATTTGGCCGTAGCCTTTTATTCCCCGAGTGAGATAGCCATGGCGTCTATATCGAGGGTATGCCTTTTGGGTCTTACAAGTTCTATATATAGCCTTGACTTTGATATGGGGATTATACCTTTTCTAAGGTCTTACAAATTTGTGCATGCCTTGCTTGAGGTCTTACAGTTTTGATGTTGCCTCATGGAGGGCTTACGAGTTTGAAGTTCCCACCTCTGAGATCTTACGGCCATGAGTCGATTGTCGAGGTCAGTCCTTGAGTCAGAGTTGATATTACCTCATGGAGGGCTTATGTCATAGATATTTCTTCTTGGAGGGCTTATGAGTTCGATGTTGCCGGCCCTGAGGTCTTACGGCTTCGAGATAGATAACTTGATGGGCCGACTGTCGAGGACAGTCCCTAAGTCGGAGTTGATATTGCCTCGAGGAGGGCTTATAAGCTTGAAGTTTCCGTCCCCGGGGTCTTATGGCTTTGAGTTTTTGGTGACTCGATGGAGTGACTGTCGAGGACAATTCCCGAGTACTTGATAAATTTTTTGGCCCTGAGGTTGTCTCTTGTGAAAATATCAAACTTCTTTGATGTGCGAAATTTTTTTGATGATAAAAGATACTTCTCTGATTATATGGTACAAGTATACATATTTTTACCATCGAGGGTTTGATTATTCTATGCGGACACGGTTCATTCGACCGTTTGGTCCGATACATTATTCTCCTATCGAGACGCTCTTTGGCATATTTCAATGATCTCCTGGGGGGATGCTCCTCAGTATTCGAGGTTGATCGAAGAGAAGCCTTGAATACTTGGTGAGTTCTCCTTAGGTAGCATATGGATGTTGCCTCATTTAAAAATTCACCGGTAAAACCCTTTTGGGATAAAATCTGACGTGAGGGAAAAAGAGCGCAACGCATGCTTTAAAACCTAAAGCCTTTGAGCTGGGGGGTGCTTCGGCTCCTTTCAATCGAACACCTGCACGCAGGTTAGCGTAAAGTGTGAAAGAAAAAGGGAGAGGATTGTACCTTATTTGCGATGGCGTTCAAGCCTTGATATGCTTTGGTTATCTGTTCTGAGGATGCGACAAGGTCCTTTATTCATTCCTATGAGGATGTAGTTTGTGATTGTTACTTGGTTGTTTGCTTATTTGTTGGCTCCTTCGATGTAGAAGGTGTATGTGCCACATCGTGCACTGCGAGCATTTCTTTCGTTGCATGTTGCTCTCCGTATATTGTTTTTACTCCATCCTTCATAGGAAACCTCATCATTTGATGAAGGATTGACGGCACCTCCCTCATGTTGTGAATCCATGGCCTTCCCAGCAATGCATTTTACCTCATGTCACCTTTGATGACATGAAACTTGGTATCCTGAATTGTGCCGGCCACATTGACTGGGAGGATGATTTCCCCTTTCGTCGTCTCGCTTGCCATGTTGAATCCATTGAGGACTCGAGAGACGGGCACGATCTAGCCGAGAAACCTGAGTTGCTCTACCACCCTCGATCGAATTACGTTGGCCGAGCTACCTGCATCCACGAGCACAAGTTTAATTTGAAATTTATTCAAAAGAAAATAAATTAGAAGGTGTCGATGTCCTCTTCGCTGAATGAAAGGGCGTCTTCAGGTATGTAGCTCTGAGTTCGCTTTTCCCTGGTAAGAGATACTTTTATTTGCTTAAAATTGGGTCCTTGAAGGACGTCAACTCCACCAATAATCATGTGGATGACGTGTCGTGGTTCTTCTGTTTCATTTTTTTTGTTTTCCGCTCTTTCCCAAAATTGGTTTTTAGCTCGGTCGATGAGGAATTCTCGAAGGTGCCCTTTGCTGATGAGTCGGGCTATCTCTTCTCGAAGTTGTCTGCAATCCTCAGTCCTATGACCGTGGGTATCGTGATATTTTCATATCAAGTTAGGGTTCCTTTGCGAAGGATCTAATAGCACGCGTCTCGGCCACCTGGTATCCTTATCTTGCTTATGTACGATATGACGTCCGAAACTTCGATGTTGAAGTTGTAGTCATATAGTCGGGGTGCCTCTACCGGCCCTATGTTCCTGTTGAACCCTACTTTGTTCACGATTCGCCTAGAATTCTGTCCTCGGTCCATCCTTTGGTCACTTCGAGGTACGTTACGTCTCAGGATATTTCTTCGATTTTCTACGTATGGTTGATACCTTTCTTATTTTGCCTTTGGCTATTTATTTGGAAGCCTCGATTCCTTTGCTAGGACTCTGATAGGATACACCGAGCCCGAAGGGGCTTCCAATTGGTCCTCCTCGACCCTGATCTTCGACTGATACTTGTTGTGCACATCCGCCCAAGCTATGGAGGGGTACTCGATTCCATTCTGCTTCAGCTGTTTTAAATCTATCGATTGAAGTGGTAATTCCATTCGTTCCAATTGAAAGTGGGACACGAACTCCCTTAACATCTCATTATCCGTTTGCTTGATTCTGAAAACATCAGATTTACTTGTAGCGACCTTGATGGCACCAGCATGTGCGTTCAAAAAGGAGTTCGGCATCATGGCAAACGAATCTATTGAGTTCGGGGGCAGGTTATGATACCACATCCTGGCCCCTTTGGATAGCGTTTCTCCAAATTTTTTCAATAGAACTGATTCAATCTATTCATATCTTAGGTCTTTTCCTCTCACAGCATAAGTGTAGCCAGTAATGTGCTCATTAGGGTGCGAGATTCCGCTGTACTTTGGGGATCAGGCATTCTGAATTTCTTCAGGATAGGCATCGGAGATGCACTTGATGGGAATGACTTTTGTACGAACTTTTTTGAATCTACACCCTTGAGAATCTGGGGTGCGCCCGGGATCTGATCGATGCTCGAGTTGTAGGTTTCCATCTTTTTGTCGTTAGCTTCCATCTTCTTTTTGCCCAGTTCAATCCTCTCTGTGAGGTATTCGAGCATCTTCATAATGGCGGGGTCAGCTGCTAACCCATTATTCCTCGATCTTTCCGGTGCCTGTTCGACTTGAGGAGCCGTTTCTTGTGGTGTTGTGCTTGGGGTTCTCTTATGGCTTTGCACTTAAGCAATAGCCACCCGTTGTGCCTGCAATATTTAAAAAATGACATGAAGTCTAACACCCATTTCCCTTTGAGCAGGGGCTCCTTGTGATTCACGCTGGCCTCCTTCCTGAACGCTTATGTCTGTATGAGAGCTCATATCGACATGTTGAGCGTTGCGTGAGCCTTCATCGACAGGAATTTGCACTGGTGCCCCTTCAGGGTCTTGCGGTGGCACACCGGCACCTGAAGCAGCTGCGCCATTCTCTCAGTGGTCCTCAGGACTATTGTTTTCATGTGCTTTACTGAGTTAGACATTTTCTAATCTGAAATTGAAGATTATTGGACAAGAAAAAGTGTGAAGAATAACTTGTGTTTTTAAAAAACCAGCACTAAAACAACCACTATTATTTTTAGCCCCACGGTGGGCGCTAAACTGTTTACTTTAAAAATGGTAATTACAATTATTTGGTTATGTTGTTCTAAAAATATGTGATCTATTTTAGTATCGGTTGTTTAGGCAGTTGATGCTGAGTGTAGAGTGAGAAAAACGAAATAAGAGCAAAAAAAATGAGATTATGCAAATCGGGCAACGGAGAGACCGGTCTCGAGGGTGTTCGGAAGGGCCTTGAGGTCGAGCTTTAGAAGCTTGACAAGGGGTTATCGATAACGGTATCACGGTTTTGAAGGCCTTAAGAACGGCCTATTTATGATGAATAACAAGTAATAAATGAAGAATAATTCAAGAACAAAATAAATGAGAATCAATAAATCAATGAAGCAATTGTAGATAATGTTTTGGTTAGAGAGTAGAGGATGTTCTTGTTCTTATATTTAATATCATCCGTGTTACAAAGTGACAAGGGTCCATTTTATATATGAGAGGGAATCCCAACATAGTACATGTGCAATTAATGCAAAAAGAGATGGCTGGTACAATCATTTAATGCCACGGTACGAGCTTGTACTAATTTATGTACTTTGTCAGCTTTAATCATGTGCCTCTAGGGAGTCTCCTGCCTTATCATGACGGTCTTCGAATCTCGCTCCGCCTCGAGGTGTATCGACTCCTCGGAATGCTTCCTCGAGGAGTGAATTTCGGGGTTAAACTTCGGATTCTGCTCTGATACGGTCAAGATCGAGGTTCGAACTGCTGCAGGAGCCTAAAAATCGGGCTCCCCCGGTTTTTCCGTATACAATGGATATGTTATAAGTTTTATGTGTATAACGATCGCACTTGCAAAGTTTTATTGGATGCAAAGATAATTGGGAATGCCTCAAGATCGATTTGGATGACTATTACAATCTTTTGACGTAGACATAATGATGAGATCTAAGTAGTTCATTAATGGGATGGAATGGATTCTACCATCATGCGGACAAATATGAATTTGAAGAGATTAGATGTTATCATAGAGGCTAGTAGCCAAGGTGAGGTTACAAAGAGATGTTGAGTTGGAACTAAGCAGGTGGGTTGATTCCTATTATAGGGTTTTGAGGTTATTTGAATTCTTATAGTGTTAGTACGAAGAGTTTCCTTCATTTCAGTGGAATGGATATGCTACTATGAGAATTTGAATGGCTTGAGCAAGGTGGCACGACTGTTGCAGGGATGAGATGATCTGACAGATGTTGCAACATGTGCTATGCTAGCACCATATGAGAAAATTAGCTAAGTACCAGTGTGAGGTCATGGAAATTAAGGAAAGGTTGTTGTGGGTTATCGGAAGATGTGATTATGGCTCTGGGAAAAGTAGGGGAGCCTACTACTGGCCGTCAGATCATTCAGACATATGTTGCTATATAGTTCCTAGATTAAGGTACACTTGTGGATTAATTGTGATTTAGGAAGGGTAATATCAATATTGGCAGGGGCAGGGAATTTCCAGATATGTCGTGTACTAAACCTCATTGGTATGACAAGGTTGTTAGACGTCTCAAGTTTGTTATTCCTTTAGGACATAGTATGGAATGAAGAAATATTCACTCGGTTGTCTAAGGGCAAGGTTATCATAGTATGGCTGTTATTTCTAGGATAAGCACGATTTGTTCGACATGTTCAGCGCTGTGTCAGGGACTAGAGTAGAGTGATTGATAAGAAATTGTTCTAGCGAGTTCGTGTTTCTAGATTTTCTATTTAAGAATTCGCTGGATGTTTCACCTGTCGAGAGTTGAGTTCGGCATTGGAATATGCCAGAGGTTTGAAGCACTCCTGCATCAACATTGGTATGACTTTGCTGGATTGGAGAGATGAAAGGAACGATTCCAGGTTCATTTGAAGGACTTAATGGAGAAAAATTTCGGTTTTGAGGTAATTATGAGTTGGTGACGGAGACGAAGGCACTACTAAAACTCCGGCAAAAAGCGACCAAAAATTTGCGATTAAAATTGGTATATCAAAAAAAGCGATCAAAGTTGGTCGCTAAATTGGATAAATTTATTAAAAAATAATTGTAAATAAATTAGCGACCAAAGTTGGTCACTTTTTGGTCGATAATGTGGTCAAAATGCTGACCGGGCTGGTCAGACATGCTTGGTCAAAGAAATATTAAAATTAGCGACCAAAGTTGGTCGCTGAAGTGGGACCCAGTGGTAAAATTTTTAATAATTATATTATTATTTAAAAAATTATAAAATTCAAATAAATAAAATATAAAATTAGCGACCAAAGTTGGTCGCTTATGAAATGGGAAAGCAAATGCAGACCAACTTTGGTCGCTAATCTGAGACCCAGATATAAAATTTTAAAAATTATATTATTATTTAAAAAAAATTATAAAATATAAATAAATATAATTTAAAATTAACGACCAAAGTTGGTTGCTTAAGAAAGGGGAAGCAGATAGAGACCAATTTTGGTCGCATCTGGGAGCTAGTTCTAACGTTTAATAATTATGTTATTATTTTAAATATTTTATAAAATATAAAATAAATCTCATTTATAGTTAGCGACCAACTTTCGTTACTAATTTTGATTTCTGGATAATTAGCGATCAAAGTTGGTCTCTTTTCAGGTCAACATTGGTCAAAATTAAAAATCACTTTTATATTTACTATCTAAAAAATATAAATGTAATCCGTTAACACTTTTGTAATACAAGAGATGAATACGCTAAAATATACTCTAACATGCTATATATGTAGTTAAAATTGTACAACGAAGCGTGTTATATATATATATATATATATAGACACACACACAGACACTTCACTGTAATACTATAACGTATATATAACTTATTATAGTATATGTTAGTGTGTGTATGTATATAACATTCATTCATCACTAGGTTATAAGTTGATGAATCAATTTACAAGTGTATAAATCCCTAAAATAACTCGACCCTGAATTACTAGCGCTTCATGTATATATATATATATATATATAAGAACACGAAGTGCTAGAAACACATGATCGGGTTATTTTAGGGATTTATACATATATAAAGCTATCAAAGTGTGTGTGTGTGTGTGTGTGTATATATATATATATATATATATATATATATAGACACACACAAACACTTCACTGTAATATTATAACGTATATACAACTTGTTATAGTATATGTTGGTGTGTGTGTGTGTATATATATATATATATATATATATATATATAGACACACACAAACACTTCACTGTAATATTATAACGTATATACAACTTGTTATAGTATATGTTGGTGTGTGTGTGTGTATATAACATTCATTCATCACTAGGTTATAAGTCGATGAATCAATTTACAAGTGTATAAATCCCTAAAAGTATACACACATTTATATTTTTTTGATTGATTTATCAATTCATTAATTATTCGTACTTAGTAATGTATAAGATTTATCATCAATTACAATATAATCTATGCATGCGTATTAAATTAGTCATATACTTAAATATAACTTAAAAATTACTTTATATAGATGCCATTATAATCTATTAAAATTAATTATCTAGCAATTAATTATTTGTAATAAATTTAGTTAAATAAAATAATTATTTAAAGCTTCTAATAATTTTTTTTTATAATAATTTTAGTTGTAATAATTAAAAAGAAAAATAAAATATTTTGTCTTTGTAAACTGGGGAACTTCAGCCCCGTATGCTGAAGTTGTTGTCTTTATAACTTGGAAACTTCAGCCCCGTATTATGCTGAAGTTTCCCATTTACAAAGAGCTGAAGTTTTGTCTTTGTAAATGGGGAACTTCAGCATACGTATGTTGAAGTTTTTATCTTTATAGCTGGGGAGCTTCAGCCCCGTATGCTGAAGATCCCCATTTACAAAGACAAAAACTTCAGCTCTAAAGCTGAAGTTCCCCAGTGTAACTGTGGGAACTTCAGCCCCGTTTGCGCAAGTTTTTATCTTTATAACTGGGGAACTTCAGCCTTGTATGCTGAAGTTCTCCATTTACAAAGACAAATAGCCGTATATACGTATCAATCCCTAAAATAACCTGACCCAGTGTTCCTAGCGCTTCATGTTCTTATTTATATATATATAGCATTACAGTGAAGTGTAAATGAATGTTGTATACATACACACACTAACATAATACGCTTTGTTGTACAATTTTAACTCCATATATAGCATGTTAGAGTATATTTTAGTGTATTCATCTCTTGTATTACAAAAGTGCTAACGGATTATATTTATATTATTTATATTAATTTATCAATTCATTAATTATTCATACTTAGTAATGTATAAGATTGATCATAAATTACAATATAATTTATGTATGCGTATTAAATTAGTCATATACTTAAATATAACTTAAAAAATCACTTTACATAGATGTCATTATAATCTATTAAAATTAATTACCTAGCAAATAATTATTTATAATAATTTTAGTTAAATAAAATAATGATTTAAAGCTTCTAATAATTTTTTTATAGTATATGATATTGTATAACCTACTCAGATGCATCGTTGAATTATATATACGTTATAGTATAACAGTGAAGTGTATGTATGTGTGTGTGTGTATATATATATACATGAAGTGCTAGTAACACAGAGTCGGGTTATAGTATATGATAATGTATAACCTACTCAGATGCATCGTTGAATTATATATACGTTATAGTATAACAGTGAAGTGTATGTATGTGTGTGTGTGTATATATATATACATGAAGTGCTAGTAACACAGAGTCGGGTTATAGTATATGATAATGTATAACCTACTCAGATGCATCGTTGAATTATATATACGTTATAGTATAACAGTGAAGTGTATGTATGTGTGTGTGTGTATATATATATACATGAAGTGCTAGTAACACAGAGTCGGGTTATAGTATATGATAATGTATAACCTACTCAGATGCATCGTTGAATTATATATACGTTATAGTAGTAAAGTAAAGTGTCTGTGTGTGTGTTTGTGTATATATACATGAAGTGCTAGTAACACAGGATCGGGTTATAATATATGATATTGTATAACCTACTCAGATGCATCGTTACATTATATATATGTTATAGTATTACAGTGAAGTGTGTGTGTGTGTGTGTGTGTGTGTATATATATATATACATGAAGTGCTAGTAACACAGGGTCGGGTTATAGTATATGATACTGTATAACCTACTCAGATGCATCGTTGAATTATATATACGTTATAGTATTACAGTGAAGTGTGTGTGTGTGTGTGTGTGTGTGTGTATACACATTAAGTTCTAGTAACACAGGGTCGGGTTATAGTATATGATACTGTATAACCTACTCAGATGCATCGTTGAATTATATATACGTTATAATATTACAATGAAGTATGTGTGTGTGTGTGTGTGTGTGTGTGTGTGTATACATGAAGTGCTAGTAACAATTCATTAATTATTCGTACGTAGTAATGTTTACGATTGATCATCAATTACAATATAGTTTATGCGTGTGTATGAAATTACTCATATAATTAAATATAACTTAAATAATTACTTCGCATATATGATATTATAATGTATTAAAAGTAATTACATAGTTAAAAACCATTTTAATTTTTTTTTTAAAACTTAATAATGTAATTTAATAATTAAAGAAAAATAATAATTTAATATATTTTTTAAAAATAGCGACCAACGTTAGTCGCTATTTTCAATTTAATATTTTTTTTTAAATAGCGGCCAACTTTTGTCGCTATTTTTGGTCAAACGGTTATAACTTGTTTGCACACCAAAAATAGCGACAAAAGTTGGTCGCTTTTCCTAATTTCAGAGACAAAAACAGGTTCCCCTGCATTTCTCTTATTTCCTTCACCAACAATTTTTCTAACTCTATCTTTCCCTCCCCTTCTCTATTTCACTCACCTAAATCCCATCCCCCACCCCGCGCCACCACCTCTCCCACTGCCTCGCCGCCCAGCACGCCAGCCACTGCCACCACTGCCTCGCTGCCACTGCCGCCCTTAACTCTCTCCTTCTCCACCTAAAAAAAATCAAGGTTAGAATTATAACCTTGATGTATTGTAGTTTATTGTTTCAATTAGTGTTTCAATTCTTTGAACATTGTATTTTATTGAGGATTAGGGTTTAGGTCTTGTTCTAATTAGTTTTGTTAATTAATTTTATTAACTAACTAGTTTAATTAGTGTTGAATTTAGTTTAGTTAGTTAAAATTTTATACTTTGTCTTGATAGTTTAGTTAGAATTTTATATTTTGTCTTGATACTTTATTGTTAATTTTATACTTTGTCTTGATAGTTTAGTTAGAATTTAGGGTTTAGGATATGAATTAAATTTTAGGATATGAATTGGACTTTTAGTTTATGTATTGTAATTTTAGTTTATAAATTGGAATTTTTTGATATGAATTGAGCCTTTAGGATATGAATTGAACTTTTAGTTTATGAATTGTAATTTTAGTTTATGTATTGCAATTTTAGTTTTATGTATTGTAATTTTAGTTTATAAATTGGAATTTTTGGATATGAATTGAGCCTTTAGGATATGAATTGAACATTTAGGATATGAATTGAACTTTTAGTTTATGAATTGAAATTTTAGGATATGAATTGGACTTTTAGTTTATGAATTGTAATTTTAGTTTATAAATTGGAATTTTTGGATATGAATTGAGCCTTTAGGATATGAATTGAAATTTTAGGATATGAATTGAAATTTTAGTTTATGTATTGTAATTTTAGTTTATGTATGGTAATTTTAGTTTATAAATGGAGCCTTTAGGATATGAAATTAATTAACTTAAAAAAGATTAAGATATGAATTAACTAAATTAATTTGTTCTTGTTTTATTTGTATAGATGGAACATCGTACTTGGATGTACAATAGGAATTATCCTAATCGGCGGGGGTTGCGGGAGGATTTTGTAGAAGGGGTTGATGACTTTATTAGACATGCAATGGAACTTCCACCATACCAAAGTGAAGGATTAATTAGGTGCCCTTGTGTTAGGTGCGACTGTATGAGGTTTGAAAAACCGGAGGAAGTAAGACTTCATCTTTATAGGAAGGGGTTTATAGCGAATTACTTCGTGTGGACTAATCATGGAGAGGTCGATGGTAGCAATGGGAGATTTCATAACATGGTTGCGGGTGAAAGTAGTAGGTCGGTGGAGAATACAAATCGTGATTCTAGAATACATGATATGGTTGCAGATGCTTTTGGGATGCAATTTGGGGGTGAGACCAATGAAAATGTTGAACAAACTCCTAATGATGACGCAAAACATTTTTTTGAACAGTTAGAGGAAGCTAGTCGTCCATTAAGGGAAGGAAGTCCGCACTCTGAGCTGTCTGTTGCAGTTAGATTACTAAGTATAAAATCTGATTGGAATATTTCTCAAGCAGCCATGGACTCTTTCATTGACCTTATGAGTGAACTAGTTGACCCTAATATCAACTTACCTGGTGATTTCTATAAGGCAAAGAGATTGGTTTCTAAGTTAGGACTTTCGTCAATGAGAATTGATTGTTGTGAAGATGGTTGCATGTTATATTATAAAGATGATGCAACTTTAAACAGTTGTAAATTTTGCGACAAGCCTCGTTTCAAGAGGCTTTCCAGCGGGAATATGGTCGCTATCAAGGCGATGCATTATTTACCTCTTATACCTAGGTTAAAGAGGTTATATGCTTCGATGAGTTCTGCTTCTCATATGAGATGGCACTTTGAAAATAGAAGACCACCTGGTGTTATGTGTCATCCTTCAGATGGAGAAGCTTGGAAGCACTTTGATAGGACATATCCAGATTTTGCTAGTGAACCAAGGAACATTCGATTAGGTCTGTGTGCGGATGGCTTCACGCCTTTTTCTGTATCTGCGACACCATATTCATGTTGGCCTGTCTTTCTTACACCTTATAATCTACCACCCGAGTTGTGCATGACTAGTCCATATATATTCTTAAATTGTATTATCCCGGGTCCACGTAATCCGAAAAGTTTGATTGATGTATATTTGCAACCTTTGATTGATGAGCTAAAACAATTGTGGTACGATGGTGTTGAAACATATGACATATCAACCAAGCAGAATTTCAATTTGCGTGCTAATTTAATGTGGACAATTAACGATTTTCCTGCGTATGGAATGTTGTCTGGGTGGATGACTGCTGGTAAGCTATCTTGTCCTTACTGCATGGAAAATAGTAAAGCGTTCACTCTGAAACATAGCNATTAAGATATGAATTAACTAAATTAATTTGTTCTTGTTTTATTTGTATAGATGCAACATCGTACTTGGATGTACAATAGGAATTATCCTAATCGGCGGGGGTTGCGCGAGGATTTTGTAGAAGGAGTTGATGACTTTATTAGACATGCAATAGAACTTCCACCATACCAAAGTTAAGGATTAATTAGGTGCCCTTGTGTTAGGTGCGACTGTATGAGGTTTGAAAAACCGGAGGAAGTAAGACTTCATCTTTATAGGAAGGGGTTTATAGCGAATTACTTCGTGTGGACTAATCATGGAGAGGTCGATGGTAGCAATGGGAGATTTCATAACATGGTTGCGGGTGAAAGTAGTAGGTCGGTGGAGAATACAAATCGTGATTCTAGAATACATGATATGGTTGCAGATGCTTTTGGGATGCAATTTGGGGGTGAGACCAATGAAAATGTTGAACAAACTCCTAATGATGACGCAAAATATTTTTTTGAACAGTTAGAGGAAGCTAGTCGTCCATTAAGAGAAGGAAGTCCGCACTCTGAGCTGTCTGTTGCAGTTAGATTACTAAGTATAAAATCTGATTGGAATATTTCTCAAGCAGCCATGGACTCTTTCATTGACCTTATGAGTGAACTAGTTGACCCTAATATCAGGTTACCTGGTGATTTCTATAAGGCAAAGAGATTGGTTTCTAAGTTAGGACTCTCGTCAATGAGAATTGATTGTTGTGAAGATAGTTGCATGTTATATTATAAAGATGATGCAACTTTAAACAGTTGTAAATTTTGCGACAAGCTTCATTGAAGAGGGTTTCCAGCGGGAATATGGTCGCTATCAAGGCGATGCATTATTTACCTCTTATACCTAGGTTAAAGAGGTTATATGCTTCGATGAGTTCTGCTTCTCATACGAGATGGCACTTGGAAAATAGAAGACCACCTGGTGTTATGTGTCATCCTTCAGATGGAGAAGCTTGGAAGCACTTTGATAGGACATATCCAGATTTTGCTAGTGAACCAAGGAACATTCGATTAGGTCTGTGTGCGGATGGCTTCATGCCTTTTTCTGTATCTGCGATGCCATATTCATGTTGGCATGTCTTTCTTACACCTTATAATCTACCACCCGAGTTGTGCATGACTAGTCCATATATATTCTTAAATTGTATTATCCCGGGTCCACGTAATCCGAAAAGTTTGATTGATGTATATTTGCAACCTTTGATTGATGAGCTAAAACAATTGTGGTACGATGGTGTTGAAACATATGACATATCAACCAAGCAGAATTTCAATTTGCGTGCTAATTTAATGTGGACAATTAACGATTTTCCTGCGTATGGAATGTTGTCTGGGTGGATGACTGCTGGTAAGCTAGCTTGTCCTTACTGCATGGAAAATAGTAAAGCGTTCACTTTGAAACATGGCCGAAAGCAATCATGGTTTGATTGTCATCGTCAATTCTTGCCTCCTGATCATGAGTTTAGAAGGATGAAAAATGCATTCAAAAAGAATAAAATGGAGTATGATTCTCCACCTCCGATACTATCAGGTGAGGAAATTTGGGAGAGGGTCCAGAACTTCAGTAAAGTTACTGAAACTCCACCTTATAGATTCCCCGAATACGACATTACTCATAATTGGACGAAACAAAGTATATTTTGGGAGTTTCCTTATTGGAAGGATAATCTTCTCCGTCACAACCTTGATGTCATGTATATTGAGAAGAATTATTTTGACAATTTATTCCACACAGTGATGGATGTTAAAGGTAAGACAAAGGATAACCCGAAGGCTAGAATGGACTTACAAGAATATTGTAGGCAGCCTGAATTATACTTGCAGACAGAAAACAATGGTAAGATGTTCAAGCCCAAAGCAAGGTACACATTCACTTTGGAAGAAAGACGGCAAATTTGTGATTGGGTAACGAAATTGAATATGCCTGAGGGTTATGCGTCGAATCTTGGAAAAAAAGTTGATATGGAGGTAGGGAAGTTGAGCCATTTGAAAAGTCATGACTGTCATGTTTTCATGGAGACCTTAGTGCCTATTGCATTTTGTGGTTTGCCTGAAAGAATCTGGAAACCCATCACAGAGATTAGTTTGTTTTTCAAAGACTTGTGTTCTTCCACATTAAGGGAAGAAAACCTACTCCGGATGGATCAGAACATTCGTGTAACATCTACTAAGATGGAAAAGATATTTCCATGTGGTTTTTTTGATGTGATGGAACACCTTCCAATCCACCTTGTACACGAGGCACGACTTGGAGGGCCTGTTCAATACAGATGGATGTATCCCTTTGAGAGGTAATATTATAAGTTTCATGTAACTTTTTTTTTATGTGAATGTTCTAGGCTAACCTGAAAGTATGTAGGAAAATTGGCAAATGCAAACAATTTGTTAAGAAAAGGAATAGGATTGAAGGATCCATATGCGAAGCTTATCTTGCAAAGGAAACATCTCATTTTTTCTCTTATTATTTTGAGAGTAAGGTGAGATGTGCTAGGAATAGGCCCAATAGGAACACGGTCGAACGTGTGAATCATCCATTATATCCGCCTATGTCCATATTCAATCAACTAGGCCGATGTTCTAAGGATGTTAGAAAGAGAAGTTCGAGTGATCTGGAGTACAAGTCAGCTACACTTCATGTGTTACTAAATTTTCCTGAAGTTGTACCATTTCTCAAGTAAGTATTGATTTAGTAGTTATCGAAATATAAAATTTAATGTGATTACATCTCAATGCAACTACTAAAAATATTTTATGTGTCACAGTCACTTCGTGGGTCAATTTGGCCATGATGCTGTATATACGAGATTTGATACGTGGTTCAAACAATTTGTAAGTTTATCCTTATAATACTCTAACACTATGTAGGTAAACAATGTTTGGGAGTTACGCTAACTTATGAATTTTTTTAACAATATGTAGGTAAATGATCCAAATAATGGTGTAAATCAATTTTTGAAAGATATATCTTGGGGACCTGGGCTTCAGGTCACAACAATGTCTAAGTACATTGTGAATGGTTATAAGTTTCATACAGAGGATTGCTCTAAAAATAAAAATAGCAACAACAACGAGGTGTGTGTTCAAGGAGGTGATGGCAATCAAGTTGGAGATATTGATTATTATGGTGTGCTCAAAGAAATAATTGAACTAGAATATGCAGGTTGGCCATATAAGAAATTGATACTCTTTAGATGAAAGTGGTTTGACCCACATACAACAAGAGGTACAAGAGTACACAACCAATACAACATAATTGAGGTTAATCATACGAGGGAGTGTGATCGCTATGATCCTTTCATAATTGTACATAATGTTAGGCAAGTGTATTATGCTCCTTATCCATTGCGACGAAATAAGTCCGATTGGTGGGTTGTAATTAAAACTAAGCCTGTAGGTAGGGTGGAAGTCGAGAATGTGTTAGATGTTGCTTATCAAAACGATGTCTCCAGTGTTCAACAAATAGTGGACGAACGTTTTAGAAAATGATTTGGAACATCCTGCACACATATTGGAAGAAGTTGATATAGATGAAGTAACAATTATAGAAAATGAGGAAGTAGAATCAACTAATGAAGCTCAAACTAGTGAGGAAGAAGAATTCTCGGACGAGGAACAATACGTCGATGAGCTTTAAGAAGTTGGTTTCTTTAATAAATCTCGTTTTATAGCTAGTTTCTTATATGTTTCAATCTAATTATGTATTATATTATGCAAATGACAGGCAAGAGTCGAGGTAATAATGACCCTACTGGTTCTCGAGGTCGACAAAAGGCTAGTAAGGGAAAGAGGAGGGTAAGGGATAATCCTCCATCTTTTCCACCCTCTTCAGAGATGCCGATGCCTGTCCATATGTCTTATCCTCCACCCGATGGCTATTATGAGGTGCCACAACATCACCAACCCTACATCTTTGTGCAGACACCGGGTCTTTCATCACAGGGCCCTAGGACTCTATGCCCGTCATACAGTCCAGCTGCCTCACGACCACATGGATCACATCCTTCCGTGTCATAGTCACGGGGGTCACAGCCATCAGTGTCACAACCACTTGCGGTCTATCCAGCTATGTCACAGTCACAGGGATCAGAGCCATCTTCATCAGGGACTCCATCTATTTCAAGCCTTCGCCTGCGAGATAGTAGCTCTCCCCCCCCCCTACACCTTCCACACATGCGTCTAATGTACGAGTTTCGGACGATGATGCTGATGATGACGAGGAGGTGCATCATGATCAGTATGGCAGGATCATCATAGTCCCTGAGGGTGATGGGTACGAGTAATTTGTTATTTTTACGTTTATTATTTTGTACAGTTTGTACTAAGATATTAATGTGTTCTCTATTTTTGTTAAATTTCAGGTTCATCCTGAGTAATATTACTACGAGGATAATCACCAAAGCCACCAGAAAGCTTTATGATGCACCCTATACGAGTTGGAGTGAATTCCTATTCACGCTGAAGGAGCAAATTTTCTATGAATTTAAGGTATAAATGTTCTTTTAAGCAGTATATTTATTTATATTTATGATATTTCCATATAATATTTAACTTTTGAAATACAGAGCAAGTGTGTATGGGAACACCACTATAGCACGAAAGTGGCTACAAATTTTAACCTCAAAGCTCGGAAGCGGTTGTCGCATAGTTTCTCCAAAGCCAGACAGTTCAACAAGAAGCCTAACTGGTTGCTTCAACATTTATGGGAGGATTTGCAAAGGCAATGTCTTACACAACCTTCTTACAGAAGAGGGAAAAGGGAAAGAAAGCTCGCGCATCTGAGAAGGGAGGGTCCTTGCACACTGGAGGTGCGATTAGCCAAGGCACACTGGAGGTGCGATTGGTACGCAATTGATTAATTTATTTTAATCTTCAAAGTATATCTATTCTGTTTATTAACTAAAATTTATGAGTTTCAGGAAAAGAATTTGGGGCGTCCAATGAAGCAAGATGAGTTATTCAAGGAGACTCATATTGTCAAGAAGAAGAAAGAGATGGATCAAGAAAGGTGGGTCGAGGGTCGAGACTCGACTGTTCATGTAAGTTTTCACTTTTCATTAAGTATTTTGATTTACACTTATATAAATTTTGAAATACTAATTCAATGTAATTTTTCTTATAGGATCGCTTCACAACTGACGTGGTGGAATTCATACGCAGTCAGCCACCTAATGAGTCGGGCCAGGCAATCCAATTTTCGGATGAGGATGCTGAAAGAATATGGATGGAGGCTGATGGTGGTGTAAAATGAGGGTAGGTATATGGGCTTCCTACTAAGAAGTTCCATCGCTATCACTGTGGAATGCAAGGAATAGGGACTTCCTCGCAAGGCGAGCAACTTCATGGGGAGAGCCTCTCCGCTATGCGGGAGAGTGTGACAAAGCTCATATCTGAGCTAGACGCTGTCAAGGAAAGAGAAAATCTTAGAGATGCTCAGTACGTTGGCATGCAAGCTCAGTACTATGGCATGCAAGCTCAGCTCAAAGCTCTCCTAGCTTCTGGAGCTTTTCCGATTCCCCGGTGTCGTGAGTCATCGCCAGAGGCTCAACTTGAACGTGAGCGTTCCTCCCGTCCTCCCCGTGATCGTTATTACCGTCCTCCTCAAAATTACCATTCTCATTACCGTCTTGATAATGAAGCTTCGTCAGGCGATGACGATAATGATGTTGAATGAAACAATCCTTGAGTACTTTTATATACTTTGAACAAGACAATATAACTTTGGTCTGTTTTCGAATGGGCTTGTAATAAGTATTAACTTAGTTTTGTTAGTTTAATGTATTAGTTCTATTGAACTTTATACGTTGCTGGTTTTAATATTGGTTTTAATGTTGTTGTTGTGTTATTGTTGTTGTTGTTGTTGTTGTTGTTGTTGTGTTGTTGTAATTCGTATTGTTGTTGTGTTGTTGTAGTTCGTATTGTTGTTGTTGTTATTGTAATAGTTTTGGTCTGCTGGCAGGTGGTGTAGCTGCCAAAATAGGCAGTTTCTGCCAAAATAATCCCAGAAAAGCGACAAATTTTGGTCGCTATTCTATTAAAAAATATTTTTTCTGAAAATTGGCGACCAATGTTGGTCGCTTAATTAATAAAAAAAGTTAAATTGTTGGAATTAGCGACCAATTGTGGCCACTTTTTGTTAAAAAAAATTAAAAAATTTATAGAATAACGACCAACTTTGGTCACTATTTTCCAAATTTTAAAAAATTATATTTTCTTTACAGACCAAAGTTGGTCGCTATATTTTGTATAATAATAAATAAATAGATAACGTAATTTAAAAATAGAGACCAACTTTGGTCGCTAAATTTATATTATTAAAATAATATAGCGACCAAAGTTGGTCGCTTTTTTTGATACCGGAATATTTGGTCCTTTCAACTTAGACACCAAAGTTGGTCGCTAATTAGCGACCAAATTTGGTCCCTAAATTAAAGGGACCAACGAAAAAGCGACCAAGACATTTTGGATGATTTATGGTCGCTTTTGCACTGTTTAGCGACCAAAGTTGGTCGCTTTTCGTGGTCGTTTTTTCCCCTATTTTTATTAGTGAGGGGTCTACATCTTTTATGAAGAAGTGGCTTCATTCTTGGATCACTTGTGTGAGCTTGGTTGCAGACCATAGCATTGAGATCAAGCAAGCGATATCTTGAGTCAGGGCCAAAGGTTATTTGTGAAAAAATCGGATTGCTATGTATGGTATATAGGTTCTATAGTCTGTGTAACTTGGTTAGATAGGGAGATTCAGACATACGTGCTTGATTGCACATAAGGGAATCTCAAGGAGCTTAGTATAGTCTGAGCCATACTTTTGAAGTTGATGCTGCTTACAGGCTTGAAAAGTTGTTTCATGTTTGTGATTTCTCTCACGAGTAGAGCCATGTTGTATGTTTCTAGACAATGACGTGTTTTCAGAAGGACTATTCTACCTTAGGATCTGGAGTTGATAATATGATTCAGGGACTCGAACATGGCGTCATGAATAATACAGTGACTTAAATGTGGTTGCCATGATTTGCAAGGGCTGGGATTCATCGCTGAGCCGAAGATCTGGAATTGGAGGCAACATAGATGATTTGACTAAGTGCTACATAAATTGTGTGAATGGTAACTATTAAGATTCGGATTTTTATTGATTAAACATGGAAATGTTTATAAAAGAATCACTGGTATAAGTATTCTTATGTTCCTGAGGTTTAGAGATTGAATTTTAAGATATGGAATTCTATCTTTTGATGAGGATAGTGATAGTGTGTTGATGGCTAGCCAGTTGGTTCTGTTTGACTTCAAAAAGTTGGTTCTTCATACGACATATGATTGATAGTACTCAAAATTGGGTAGATATTGCTAACTGTAGTATAATATATCTCACAAAGGTCTTTCGGTTGAGAAGCATGAGTCAAGAGGTTGTCATAATCTGTTGTTGGTGTTCAAGTGGTATTTAGGTTGAGTAAGGACTTCACAAGTTTGCATGTTCAAGTGTCAGATGTATTTGGGTTTCATGAGGTTGTACCGGATCATTTTTTGAACAACAAGACACTTATATTAATAATAATAATAATATGGAAAGCAAGCTAGGTACTTTACCCATAGAATTGTTTTTCATACAAACTTCACTTAGGGGGACAGTTATGCCTTCTAAGGCACATTCATTGCCTAACACATCTAGGTTACTACACACATTTGGAGAACATGTTCAAGAATACATAAAGACATCCTGATCTTTGCCAAAAGAATCCATTAAAAAGGCAAGAGGAAGCATAAAGTAACAACGTTTATTATAACAAGGAGCCATTAGAGCCGTTTTTGCTAGTAGATGTGCCACCATGTTCCCCTTCCTGAAGCTATGCTTCATTGTGATCTCCCCTTGCTTGGTTGCCTTCTCCGGTAACAACCTGCCTTCATAAATTAAGTCATTGTAAGTTGGATAATCATCATGAAGGAATCGTATGACTTCCATGCCATCTGTTTTCACTTCGACTGGGAATATATGTTCTTTAATGATTATTTGAAGTGCCTGCCGAAATGCTTGAAGTTCTGCTTGGACCGGAGATGTTGTGTAATGTTTATCGTAGTAGCCTAGTATCCAATAACCTTTGTTATTGTGTATATTTCCACCATGGTGGAGATTCTTGTCAAACGCGCCATCAAAATTGATCTTATACCACTATTTTGGAGGAGCCTGCCACCTAACTTTGAGTTTAAACTTGATAGTGTTAGTGGTAGGCTTGGATGTTAGGAGATGGTATTCCAACGCTTGGTTAAGAATTTTTCTTGTGTTAATGAGCGTGCTAGTATTATTTACATTATTTTCATTTCTGTTTTGCCATATGGTCCATAATGCGAAGGGAAAAGTTTCTTCCCAAGAGATGTGTTTGAAGTTCTTTTTTGGGTTTCTAGTGCGAAGAAAATCCACCCAATGATCAATGTGCCCCAACGCAGTGACATCCACTCCCATAAACTGCCAAAAGTTTTTCGCAATTGTACATTCCCAAAAGATGTGAATTATAGACTCATTGGTATTCTTGCAAATAGGGCAGTTTGTGTCGATATTATTCCAATTTTGCCAAGTGTGGTAGCATTTTTAAAGAAAGAGTTTTATTTTTCTTAGGCACTTGACATCCAAAATCCAATTGAAATTACCATTTGGGGTTGGTTGTGGTTCAATTAATCTATAACAAGAATTTGTGGTGAATATCCCACTAGAATTTATACTCCAAATGAGATCATTGTCACTTGAAGGATGTGATGTTAGGGTTAAGGAATTGATATTTGTAATAATACTTTGAGGAAATTCTAATGATATTTTCCTAAGATTCCAATTGTTATTATCACTGATGTCATTTATTGTTAAACAGTCTTCTTTTTAGTTGAGGGGACCTATAGCATTATTTCGAAGGTTTGTGTAATTTGGGATTCAATTCATATCCCATAAGTTCATGTTTGAGTGTTGGTTAACTTGCAACCTTATTCCTTGTTTACAAATGTTCCAACCCTTTAATAGGCTTTCCAAGTATTAGACCATCCACTAGATTTATGGCTATGACCATATAAGCTAATAAAGACATAAGCCCAGAGGGAAGAAGGATTATTAAGGGTTCTTCAAGCCAGGCGACCTAGTAGAGCTAGATTTTTAGATGTAGCTTTCTTGATGCCTAGGCCACCAGCTTCCATAGTATTGGTAACCATGTTCCAACCAATAAGGTGAAGTTTTTCCTTATCACTAGTTGTGCCCCAGAGGAAATCCCATTGGATCTTGTCAATTTCCTTTAGAATATTATTAGGGAGAAGAGCTAATTGCATTTGGTGATTAGGGATTGTATTTAGAGTAGAGTTTATGAGAGTGCATCTACCCGCCATACTGAGTCACTTAGCATTTCAATTATTTAGTCTTGCCCGCATTTTATCAAAGACATGTTAACAATCTTTATGCCTAGGATAGTGGTGAGGCATGGTAAACTCTAGATAATTGCCAAATGATTCACTGATTTTTATTTCAAGGGTGTTCATGGCCATAACTATTTGTTCATCAGTGCAAGACTTTGACACAATTATTTTTGATTTGTCTTTGTTGATATTAAGCCCAGAAAGGCAACAAAATGTGTCCATGCTCCTTCACATTGTGGTGATTATTTTAGTGTTTGCTCAATCCATTACGGTTAGGTCATCCGCAAAGAACAAGTGTGACAATGGGGGGCACTTTTTATTAAGCTAAATGGGGCCCCAATTATGAATGTCTACTTAGTGTTCAATAATTTTTGATAGCACGTCCATGCATAAGATGAAAATATAAGGAGACATGGGGTCACCTTGACGGATACCCCTTGTGGGAGAAAATTCCTAAGTTTTATTGCCATTTACTAATGTGGAGATTGTACTAGTTGATATACATCTAAGGATTAGGGAAGATATGTTGAGAGGAAAGTTAAAATATCCGAGAGTTCTATAAATATAAGAGCATTCTTGTTTATCAAAAGCTTTTTCCAGGTCAAGGTTTAGGATGCAGTTTTGCTTTCCTTTACGGGCGTTAAACTGTTTTAACACCTCTTGGATAATAATAACATTATTACTATGTTACATCCCGTACCTTAACATTAGGATGTGCCGTAGTAAATCCACATGAGTTCGACAGGATTATGTCTATTAGGAGGTTATAGAGGGTTTAGGAAATTATTATTATGAGACCTGTAAATTTACAACCTTGATACCGTTAGATATTATGTTAGTGTAGTATTTTCTTTTAAGTGAAGTAGTTCAGTAAAAGTTTTATAAGTATAATTTTGGAATTGTGTCCTCTCGAACTTCTATTCTTGAAAAGGAAAGTTTTCTCCATAAGCTTTTTAATGCTTCTTTAATATTTCATTGTTAACAAAGCACTGTAAACCCGGTTTTGTATTAAACAGGTTCACAATCTTTAAGAACTTACTAGATCAATATTTTTCTTCACTAACGTCTATTTAATATATAGTGATAATTTAAGTTCTTACTCTAAATTAGTGCCTTGTTAAGTAGGAAACATATAATTTAGAAGGGAGTACTATAATTTATGTAAAACTCATTTATATATTACAATTAAATATGTACCAATATCATGCAAAAGAAGCCCTCCCAGTGAGTTTTTTTTTTGTTTAATTAGTGTATTACATTGCCATTCATGTTCCATGAACAAGAGCGTTTGGTACAAATTGTACATTTTGAAAATCCAAAATTTATATTTATCTTGCTTTAAATTATACACATAGTACGAGAAAGTTTATGAAATTTTCTTTATTGTAAAGATAAAAATTATTTTCTCATAAGAAAAGGAGGTTAATTTCTTTTACCATTTTAAGAATTAAGCGCACGAAAACTTGTATTCTTTATACGAGATTAGGAAAATTGGAAGTTGAGAAAATATGAGTATTGTTACATGGATGTTTTAATAAAATAATAGTGTATATATTTATTTAATATAGTACCACATGACCATGATTGTAGGGTATGAAGTGTATTAAAAGTGAGTAGTATTTTAAGTAAATTGAGGTAATTCGTAATTATGCGGGTAATTGATTAATTACCGGGTAACGTGACACTATCTAATTACCTAATAAATGGATAAAGATCAAAATTTCTCCCCCACCCCACATGGCAGCCACATAGAAATACATTAAGTGGCTCATGTAGCAAGGTGTCAACAGCAAAGGCAAGGGGGCCTTCATGTCCGTAAGGCTCTAGGATTGATTAAAAAAATTGCATAAGTTTGACTAAATTGAGGTACCTAGATAATCAATTAAGATAAAACAGCTAACAGTTCATGTGCCTTTTCTAATGTGTTGTGAAGTTGGTGCTTCCCTACAATTCCTAACGTCTTGGTCTGGATTTTCCAAAGTTGCATATGCCTAGCTAGACTGGTTTAGATAATGAAATGAAGCAAGATTTCTAGTGTCCCAATGTTATGCATTTTCGATTTGTTGAAGTTGTTGAAGTTCGGATACTAGATTTCTGACACTAGATTAGTATTTACATGCAATAGTAACTTACTTCTATATGATGAAAGCTGCTATGCCAAATTTGTCACTGGTGATTACTCTTCTTATGTATAGTGATGGATACGCCTGCTATTGAAGGGAATAGTGTCTGAAGGAAGTCGAAACTATGCGTAATCCTAGATATTTTCACTTGTTCTCAGTCTACCGCTTTTGGACTTCTCAAAGTGATGCATATGTGAAGAAGTCAAGTTTTATTATTTCTTCTCCAGTGAATAAATGATAGGACTTGAGATAATTGATGGTGTTGACCGTTCTACTATACATTGTAGGCTGGTTATTGTATTTTTCCCAACTTTGATCCGCTGTTACGCGTTGTCGCAATCAACGGTGTTACAGGAATTGTTAAGAGAATCAACTCATGTATGTTAAGTCTAAGCTCTTCCTTCATTTTGGCATGATCTCGTCATTACATAAGTTTGATAACGAGGCATAAAGAAAATTTCATATCCCGGAATTTACGTATATTTTGCTAGTCTCGCAAGTTACAATATTCTCTTTATCAGGACTTCATATTCATTTGAGTATTTCCTTTTTCCAGTCAAGAGAGCAAGAGAGTCTATATATACAGTATCACATTATTTTTATTACCATCGAGCTATAATCGATGGGCAGGCCCCTACTGGGCAACCTCTTATCAGATGGTAAGTTATATACCAAGCCTACTGTGGCCGAGCGCCTATGAGAGAGCCCAGTTGGTCGAGATACAAAGCCTAGTATGGCCGAGCGCCTATGAGCGAGCCTACTACGGCAGAGCAATTGAGAGAGTTGAGTCAGTATCAGCAGGTAAGCATATCTTCAGATTATCCTTGACTTCCAGTTGCTTTCACTTACTATATTATCAGTTCAGTTTCAGCTTTCAGTATATTGCCTTACATACTCAGTACATTATTCGTAGTGAAGTCCTTTTGTTGGGGATGCTGCATTCATGCGTGCAGGTATAGATAATCTGTTTCATGAGCCCTCATAGTAGACGAGATCGACATTCAGTAAAGGATCGGTAAGACTCTACCTCATTCGTAGTGCAGCCGAGTCTAAGAGTGAACGTGTCAGAGTTTTGCTACAGACTTATGGGTAGGCCATTACCCTGTCCCATTTGATGTTAAATAATCCTAGTTTAACATGTTGGGCCATGATAGTTACAAAGAAAATAAATGAGTTACAGAGTGGTTCGCTCAGGCCAGTGCAGCCCCGGTTGCCAGCCACGCCTCCCTAGGTTGGGGCGTGACACGCTAGCTCGCCTATCTTTTACAAAGCTTGTTTGTTGATTATTAATAAGGTATTTTAGGAAAGGCTTGATTCGATTGGTAATGACTTTTGTGACAATCTTATTCAACATGTTACATAAACTGATAGACCTGAAATTTCTTACTTGATTAGCATTACTAAATTTAGGGATTAGACAAAGGTAAGTTTAAATAACTTCTTGAGGCATAATCCCTGTCTCAAAAAAATTTTGGCAAAAATTAAAAACCTTATTGTCTAGAATTGGCCACAATTTCTGGAAGAAAAAGGGGGTGCAGACCATCAGGTCCAGGTGCCTTGTTTAGTTTAAAGGAGAATACTACTCTTCTAATTTCATTGTTTCTTAGTTTGCTATCAAGGGTAGAAAAATAGATTTTTGTGAAAGAAGCCTTGTCCATTTTTATGGTTGACCAGTTAGTGTTTTCATGAGAAGTTGTAAAAGTGTTCTGAAAGTAATTGGCAACATAATCCATTAGGACATTTTGGTCCTCTGTCCAATTTCATGAGCTGTCTTTAAAATAGACAATTTTGTTTCTACGTCTACGATTAGTGGCTTGAATATGGAAGAATTTTGTATTCGCATCCCCATCGTTTAACCAATTAACCCTATATCGTAGTTTCCAATAATCCTCCTCTAATTTAAGGATAGTGTCATATTCCTCAACAAGGTTCACTTCAAGGTCTCTAAGGAATTGACTAGTTTGGTAATTATGAGAGTTTTGAATACACTGGATTTGATTTAAAATTTTTCTTTTCCTAGCAAAAATATTTTCAAAGGTAATGTCTCTCCATTCTAACACATTTTTGTGAAATGATTATGTACCCTCAATTATATCCCTATTTACCCAACTGTTTGACACAACTCTAGGGAAGTCCGGGTGTGAGCACCAGAAGGTTTCAAGACTAAATGGTCTTGCATGGGTATTATTAATATTATTATTTAGATTAACTAAGATAGGGTTGTGGTTTGATAATAGTTTTGGGAGGTGCGTTACTGTAACATTTGTAAATGCTTGTGACGATGCACAATTGGAATAAACCTTATCTAGTCTCTTTATGATTAGGCCCCCCTTTTTTTTTTCGTACGATGGTTGGACCAAGTGTATTTACATCCCTTAAAACCTAGATCCACTAGATTACAATATCCTAGGTAGTTTATGAGAGTTTTAGCTCTTTTTTTATTTACAAATCTACCCCCAAATTTATCACCCGAGTCTACAACTTCATTAAAGTCACCTCCAACCAACCAAGGGCCACTATAATAATCAAACATATGTTTTAGGTCTTCCCATAACAATTGTCTATATACTATGTCATTAATATCATAAACAACAATAAATAACCAAGTAAGGTTCTTAGGTTTTACCTCGATCATTGCATGTATAGCTTGATCATTCCAAGTGAAGTTGTTAACTGTCACCACATAATGATTCCATATGATTACCAAACCTCCAACTTGCCCAAAGGCAGGGACTTCTATCATCTCAGTGAATTAAAAATCCTTCGAAATTGAGACATGATTCTCCATTTTAGTGTCCAACAAGGCTACTAGACATGGTCTATGGGTATCCATAAGCTCACGAAAGTGTCTCCTAAAGTTTGTATTATTTGCTCCCCTCAAACAATTTTGGACTTAAGAGTTGGAAGATTTTTGCTGGTGTTCAGGTCTGCTTTTCTTTTATGCGATCGCAAGGGTATGTGTGCGATCACATAGGCTTGTTCTGAGGCAGGAGGACTTTTGGTCTATGTGACCGCGTTTGGGAAGTGGTGATCGCATGGGGTAATGGTCTGTGTGTTATGTGATCGCGTATGTATGATATGCAATCGCATAAGGGAGTGAGGCGCGTGGGGTGGGTTGTTTAGTTACTCTATGCAAATGCGTTGGGGAGGATGCGATCGCGCAGAGGGGAAATATTCTGAGATTCGCGAATGCGTTTCTGGTGACGCGAACGCACTGAGGACAAATATAAGTGCTGGGCAGTGTTTTTAAAAGGCCATATCCGCGACCTTTAGACATATTTCACCATTGTTGGGCGATTTTTGAAGCTTTTGAGATGGATTAAAGTGGGAATCAAAGGGGAAACACTTGGAGGTAAGATTCTTGACTTCATAACTCGATTCTATTTTGATTTTTAAGTTATTAAACCTGAAATTTGTGGGATTTAAGCCCAAAATTGTGGAAGTTAGGGCATGGGAAATTGGAGACTTTAATTGAGTAATTTAAGGGGCAATTGTCGTCCGATTTTGATGTTCTTGGTATGTATAGACTCGCGGGAGGATAAATATTTCGGCTTTGTGTTTTTTATCAAATTTCAAGGCGTGGGCCCAGGGGTCGGGTTTGGCCAATTTTGGGATTTTTGGGTAATTTTGATAAATTTCGAATGGGCTTCGTTCCTTGGCATATAATAATGATATGAATCTGATTTTTGGTTGATTCGGAGCATTCAGAAGCCGAGTCTAGAGGCAAAGGCACTATGGTCCAGGATTTTAGCCGAATTTGAGGTAAGTAACGTTTCCAAACTTGGTTCTGAGGGTTTGAAACCCCGAACTATATGATATATGACTATAATTGAGGTGATGCAAATGGCAAGTGACGGGCGTGCAGGCGTGCACTGAGTATTTGTGGCCTGGCTCATCCCATGGCACCATGTAGTAGTTATTACGGATTGATATCCACATTTCTATTAATATGGCAAATGTGAACATGTTAGGAATCATGTTAAGTATAAATGCTAAGGAATTAACGCCGAAAATGTTGAGACCCGAGTGGTCGTATATTATTGTCTCATTTTGTGATTATTTATTTTCATATACTTAGTCATATTATAGCATATCATTTCATGCCTCAGTCTCAGTAATTGTTAATTATATGGATAATTATCATTGTTTTGAGCTGATTTATACATCTGTGAGCCATATGACTGAGACTAAAGAGTAATGACTTAGTGAGGCCAAGAGCCTGTTGTTGAGACACTTATGAGATCATACTGCACACTGCAGCGATACTTTAATCATGCCTTCGTTGGCTTGTTATAGCGCTTCGGCCAATAGGGCCCCTCCGGAGTCTTTACACCCCCAGTGAGCGCATTGATATTGAGGGATGGATCTTCTCTAGACATGGACCTTGTCCGAAGTTGATGATATGCGAGGGATGGATCGTCCCTGGTCATGTATATTGTCCGTGTGTTGTGTTTCGGAGATGGATCTTCCATGTGGGGCTGGATTGGCCTTTTTCCTCAGTACCAAGTGACTACAGTCACCAATGATTATGTACATTCCGGGATGGAGCTTCCCTGGGCCTGAGAGCAATATACGGTACTGGGTGGACTGTCGTATGAGGGTTGTGAGCACTATGTTCATTTCCACACCAGTTTCATATATTTATATGATGGCATGTGGAGTATCCTAGCATATTTGGCATATTTTGTATATTTTCTGATAAACTATTAGCATGTCTAATTTCTGTACGCTATTTATTGTAAATCCCGAAGTTTAGTCTGTCACTACCTCTCAGTCCATAGGTTGGGTTCGTTAATTACTGAGTTGGTGTACTCACGTTACCCCCTGCACCTTGTGTGCAAATTCAGGTACACCGGGACCCAGTAGTGGATATTGAGCAACCGTAAGAATTTCTTCGGAGTCATCGAGGTAGCAGCTGGCGATCATGACCTCGTCTTCTCCTCTTTTATCTTCCTGTCGTACTTTTATTATTACAGGCTATGTTGTCATTTCCTCTATTTTTACATTTGTAGGTTGTAGTAGCTCGTGACTTGGTGACACTAGATTCGGAGATGGATTTTGAAATGTGCTTTAATGTTGTTAAACTTTCAAATGAGTTACTATCAATATTTTGCTTCTAAATTTTTAAATTTTCAGAAAAAAAATAAAATAAACTTGGATTCAACGAAATATGTGGCTTGCCTTATTCCACGATAGGAGCCATCACGACTAATTATATGTTAGGAATCATGTTAAGTATAAATGCTAAGGCTTCATGCCGAAAATGTTGAGACCCGAGTGGTCATATATTACTGTCTCATTTTGTGATTATTTGATTTCATATACTCAGTCCTGTTATATCACATCATTTCATGCTTGAATCTCAGTAATTGTTAATTATATGCATAATTATCATTGTTTTGGGCTGATTTATACATATGTCAGCCATATGAGTGAGACTGGAGAGTAATGACTGAGTGAGGCTAAGAGCATGTTGTTGAGACAGTTATGAGATTGGACTGCACATAGCTGCGATACTTTAAGCATGCCTTCGTTGTCTTGATATAGCCCTTGGGCAAATAGGGCCCCTCCGGAGTATACACCCCCAGTGTGTGCATTGATATTGAGGGATGGATCTTCCCTGGACATGGACATTGTCCGAGGTTGATGATATGTGAGGGATGGATCGTCCTTGGACATGGATCTTGTCCGTGTGTTGTGTTCCGGAGATGGATCTTCTCTGTGGGCCTGGATTGGCCTTTTTCCTCATTACCAAGTGACTACAGTCACCGATGATTATGTACATTCCGGGATGGACCTTCCCTGGGCCTAAGGGCCATATACGGTACTGAGTAGACTGCCGTGTGAGGGTTGTGAGCACTATGTGCATTTCCACACTGGTTTCATATATTTATATGATGGCATGTAGAGTATTTCGGCATACTTGGCATATTTTATATATTTTCTGATAAACTATTATCATGTCTAATTTCTGTCGCTGTTTGTTGTAAATCCCGAGGTTTAGTCCGTCACTACCTCTCAGCCCATAGGTTGGGTTCGTTACATACTGAGTTAGTGTACTCACGTTACCCCCTGCACCTTGTGTGCAGATCCAGTTATACCGGGACCCAGTAGTAGATACTGAGCAGCTGTCAGAGTTTCTTCGAAGTCATCGAGGTAGCAGATGGCGATCGCGACCTCGTCTTCTCATCCTTTATCTTCATGTCATACTTTTATTATTACAGACTATGTTATCATTTCCTCAATTTTTACATTTGCATGTTGTAGTAGCTCGTGACTTGGTGACACTAGATCCGGGTTGGATTTTGAAATGTGCTTTAAATATTGTTAATCTTTCAAATGGGTTATTATCAATATTCTTCTTCTAAATAAATTTTCAGAAAAAAATAAAAAAAACTTGGATTCAACGAAATGTGTGGCTTGCCTGATTCTACGACAGCCGCCATCACGACTAAGGATTTGGGGTCGTGACATCAGAATGGTTGGGATACTGAGCCTGGTATGGCCGAGTGTCCATGAGGGAGCCTACTACGGTCGAGCAATTACACATTTCGAGCCTTATAGGGCTGGACATCTATTTTACTTACTATATTGAGAGAGTTGAGTCAGTATCAGCAGGTATGTATATCTCCAGATCATCTTTGACTCCCAGTTGCTTTCAGTTATTATATTATAAATTTAGTTTCAACTTTCAGTTATTCTATTTCCTTACATACTCGATTTATTATTTCGTACTGATATCCCATTCCTGGGGACGCTGCATTTCATGCGTGTAGGTATAGATATAAAGACGGGTAGACCTCCTCAGTAGGTGTTTCCTGAGTTCAACTTGAACGGTAAGCTCCACGTCCTTCGGAGTTGCCGGGTCTAGGGTTTTATGTACATATTGTGTACATATTGTGAATATATGTATATATGTTATGGGTAGGACATGGCCCTATTCTGATCATAGTACATCCATCAGTAGAGGCTCGTAGACATATCATGTTAGTTAGTGCAGTATGTTGAGCTTGTAGGCCTTGTATGTATATTTTGTTGGTTTGTCAGCAGTAGTAGTTATGACGTCCTTGTCGGCCCATATTTTGATGTTTGGTTTAAGCTAGTTTCCATTCAGTTTTATATTTTGTTTCGCAAAATGTCTTGCAATGTGGCCCTACCAATGTATGACATTATATGTTTAGAGTCCCTCAGCCGCAAGTTGGTATGCTAGGTTATGTGAGGCGTCGAGTGTCGGTCTCTCCCCCCAGGTTTAGGGCGTGACAAAGTTGGTATCAGAGTAGTTCTATCATAGGGAATATACAAGTCGTGTCTAGTAGGATCTTGTTTATAGATGTGTTTGTGCACCACATTATATAAGCAGGGAACTACATGGAATTTAGGAGTCGTTTACCCTTCTTTCAAATCTAAATCGTACTATAGAACTGAGTTATAAGAAATTTGAGTTAAGCTTATGTGTTGGTGTTTGAATGCTCAGATAGGAAGACTACATCTAGCTAGAGGAGAGATACAATAGCAGGTGAGGGGACCAGTAGTGTACCCCCAGTAAATGGGGCCCAGTCTGAGGCCCAAGGCGAGACCCCTACTTAGCCATTACCAGCTCCCCCACCACCTGAAGAGATTCCTAAGGATACCGCACATCTAGTTCCCCCTCCTTTTCCATCAGATCGGGACTTGAAGAGTGCGGTGCATTTGTTGACACAATTGGTAGCTGATCACGCTCAACTATGTCTTATAAATTACTAAGCGGGCGTTGCAAATATAATCCGGGGTATTATGCCCCGAGTCGATCCCACAGGGAATTTACGTATCAATCAAGGCTTTAGAATACGCAACTTTTACTCAATCAATTCTCTTAAGACTTTTTAATATAAATTGGTGATTTTTTACTAATTCTACTGACAATAATAATAACTAACAATTACTAACAATGTGTTGTAAACAATTATGATAAAGGTCTAAGGCTATGGTTTCCCCCATTGGTGAACTTCTTTCTCGGATACTTCTTATAGTTTTATTAGTTGTCTCTATCAATCATGAACACTCTATCTACCATAAAGCTCTCTCAAGTAATTATGATAATTTACTAGACGCAGTCTCTCAAGTTATGCTAGCTAGATTGCATTACAGTTCACTTTAGATTACACCCGAAGTCTCTTTATTTCTAATCCAACTTCTAAACCCTCGGTTATGACTTTCGTCTATACTCCAGGAGTGATGTTGTTCAAACAACTATGTAAATATGCACTCTCTCTCAAGTAGATACATAATAAATAAGAACAGCTAATTGAGGGCCCTTCAATCAACCACAACAAGAACGTAGTTGAACAAATAGAAATTAATCAACCAATTAAAACTATATTAATATCACAATAAGTTTATCCCCCAACGGATTCCACCAAAACCCTAGATTAAGAAATTTAGCTACTCATATTCATAAGAATCAATTCTAAAATAACTTGCATAATTGAACTACAATATAATAAATAAGAGCTATAAAAATCAATGTTTGCTTCACTGAGTAGTCATCCACAAGTTTTTCTTCACTTCAATGGCTTCCTCCCCTTTCAAGTTTTGTTTTTAGGTCTATTTATATGTTTGAGATAAACCCTAAACATGTAGGAGACTTCTATTCAAACCGGGAAACACTTAATGTCTTCAAAACTCAGATTTAACCGGATCAGGGGCCAGGCATTTGGGCTCTGGTGCCTGGATAACGCCAGGCTAGGGCTGGTGTTTGGGCCCTGGCACATGGATAACGCCATGCTAGGCCTGGCGTTTGGGCCGTGGCGCATGGATAATGCCAGGCTATGCCTGGACTTAAGGCTCAAACGCCCGGCTATAGCCCAGTGCACTCCTATTCGCCTCTTCACCGTATTTTTGACGTATTTGCATCCATTTAGCTCGGCTTCCATCTCCAATTCATCTACACATGAAATAGACTCCTTTATGCACATAAAAAGTGTGTTTTTATCATTAACGCACATAAAATGTAAGGCATATAACGTGTTAAACCATGAATCCTAGCCACGCATCAGTAGCTAACCAGCAACAGGCTAGGGCATCAGCTTGTGCAGGATATTCTGAGGGGTCTGGGAGTTCAAGGGTCCGAGAGTTTTTTGGTTTGAGTCCCCCAGAGTTCACGGGGACAGATCAGGGGGGACCCTCAGGATTTCTTAGATCATCTTCACAAGATCTTTCTAGTTATGCATGCAACAGAGAAAGAGGCACTTGAGCTGGTAGCTTTTCGACTCCGAGATATAGCCGTCCTTTGGTTCGAGGGATGGGAGAGGTCCAGGAAACGTGATGCACTTCCCACTGTTTGGGAGAATTTTTCAGATACCTTCCTTGGCCAGTACTTACCGCGGGAGATCCGACAGGCTCGAGTCAATGAGTTTCTAGCCCTCAAGCAGGGAAATATGAGTGTTCGAGAGTATAGTCTCTATTTTGACTCATTGGCCAGATATGCACCATCCATATTTGCTACTATGCAGGACACGATCCATAGGTTTATAGCCGGGTTGGACCCAAAGTTAACCGAGGCATGTGCCACCGCTGCATTGTAGGATAGTATGGATATCTCCTGGATTCAGGCATTCGCCTAGAATATAGAAAGGTGCAGGCATCGACAACATGGTAAAAATAGGAGTGAGCAAGGGAAACGTAAGAGGATGAGATTTGACAAGTCTTAGGAGTAGTCTCAAGGTAGTTATAGGCCCTAGTATTTCAGACAGCCAATTAGGCCTCCGCCACCTCAGTTACAAGGTTACAGGTATGACCGCTAAACTCAATAGGCACCAGTTGAGAGCTCACGAGAGTCGTGTATCATCAACATTGAAGTTTAGGGTAGACATAAGACAATGCCGAGCAGGTTCCGATGCTTGTTATACATGTGGGCGTCCGGGGCATATGATGCGAGATTTCCCAAATAGAGATTATGGTGGTATGGCACAACCAGCAAGTTCAACAACAGGATCATCTATGTCAGTTCATCCTTCAACGCGCGAGTCTCAGTCTTCGGCTGGTAGAGGTCGAGGCAAAGGTATAGGTTCCAGTTCAGGTGGTAACCGGAACCGTATCTATGCTTTAGCGGGTTGATTCGACCAGGAGTCTTCATCGGATGTTGTGACAGGTATATTGACCATTTTCTCTCACGATGCTTATTCTTTAATAGATCTAGGATCTACTTTATCGTATATTACCCCATTTGTCGCGGTAGTATAGTGCCTGAAATAATAAGTGTTCCTTTTTCAGTATCTACACCGGTCGAAAAGTTGATTATTGCTAGACGGGTTTACCGAGGATGTACGGTGACACTTTGTAGTCTTCAGAACTCAACTGAGCTAATTGATCTTGATATGACAGATTTTGATGCTATTATGGGCATGGAGTGGTTGGCAGCTTGATATGCCACGGTTGATTGCCGAGCAAAGGCAACTAGATTTCATTTTTCGGGTGAGCTAGTCCTTGAATGGGTAGGTAATACAACGACACCTAGAAGTGGGTTTATTTCATATCTGAAGGCGAGGAAAATGATCGCAAAATGGTGCATTTATCATATTGTGCAAGTTAGAGATGCAGATTCTGAGATGCCTATACTTCAGTCTATTCCATTAGTCAAAGAGTACGCATATGTGTTTCCTCATGAGCTACAAGATATTCCTCTAGAGTGAGACATTGATTTTAGCATCGATTTGCTTCCGGGAACTCAACCAATATCCATCCCTCCGTATAGGATGGCACCTGTCGAATTCAAGGAGTTGAATTATAAATTAAAAGATTTGCTGGAGAAAGGTTTCATCAGGACTAGTACCTCATCTCGGGGTGCGCGGTACTATTTGTGCGTAAGAAAGACGACTCACTGAGGATGTGTATCGAATATAGGCAGCTGAACAAGGTAACTATTAAGAATAAGTTTCCAACTCCAAGGATCTTTGACTTCTTTGATCAGTTGCAGGGGGCTAGATGCTTTTCAAATATAGATTTGAGGTCGGGGTACCACCAGGTCAGTGTTCGGGAGAAAGATATTCCAAAGATAACCTTCAGAACCCGATATGACCACTTCGAGTTCCTTGTCATGTCCTTCGGGTTGACGAAAGAACCCGCCGTATTTATGGACTTAATGAATAACGTATTCCGGCCATTTTTAGATCTGCTTCTGATATTATTTATTCATGATATTCTGGTTTAGTCACATTCAGGGTAGGAGCATGCGGATCACCTGCGAGCGGTACTCCAAACCCTCCGTGATCGTAAGTTGTATTCTAAGCTTCCTAAATGTGAAATCTTGTTGAAGTCTGCAGCATTCTTGGGGCATATTGTATCCGTTGAAGGTAAAAAGGTAGACACTCAGAAGATTGAGGCCGTGAAATCTTGGCCTAGACCTAACACTCCGACAGAGGTCTAAAGCTTTATAGGCTTAGCAGGATACTACCGGAGGTTCATAGAGGGTTTTTCTTCCCGTTCGCCACCATTGACGAAGCTGACGCAGAAAACATCTAAGTTTTAGTGGGCAGAGGCTTGCGAGCGGAGTTTCCAAGGGCTTAAGAACTAGTTGGCTTCAGTGCCAGTTCTAACACTACTAGAGGGTCTATAAGGTTATGCCGTGTATTGCGATACCTCAGGTGTCGAGTTAGGATGTGTTCTGATGCAACATGGGAAGCTAATTGTGTATGGTTCAAGGCAGTTGAGGAAGCACGAGAGGAATTATCTGACCCACGACCTCGAATTAGCTGCGGTTGTCCATTTACTTAAGATATGTCAGCAAAATTTATATGGTGTTCATGTTGATGTATTTACAAATCATAAAAGCCTACAATATATCTTCAAGCAAAAAGAGTTGAATTTGTGATAAAGGCGATGGATAGAGTTATTGAAAGATTATGATGTTAACATTCTCTACCATCTATGGAAAGCTAATGTTGTTGCAGATGCCTTAAGTCACACATCTATGGGTATCTTAGCACATGTGGAGGCTGAGAAAAGACAATTAGCTAGAGAGATTCATCAATTGGCTTGTTTGGGGGTTCGTTTAGTAGATTTTGACGATGGTGGAGTTCTACTCCAAAACACTGCAAGATCATATTTGATAGATGAAGTCAAGGAAAGGCAGTACGAGGACCTAGAGTTGGTCGAGTTGAGAGACCGAGTTCCACAGCATAAAAAGCCACTGTTAGAGCTCAAGGAAGACGGGGTTCTCATATAGAGGGGTCGTCTGTTTGTTCCATATGTAGTAGGGATACGAGATAGGATTATGTTTGAGGCACATTATTCGGGGTACTCCATTCACCCTGGGTTGACGAAGATGCACCAGGACACTAAGGATGTGTACTGGTGGAACGATATGAAGAAGAACATTGCTGAGTTTGTCGTTCAATGTCTTAGTTATCAGCAGGTGAAGGTAGAGAACCAGAAGCCTGGAGGGCTAATCCAGACTATAAAGATCTTGGCGTGGAAATGGGAGGCGATAAACATGGACTTTGTCATGGGTTTGCCTTGTTCTCATCGTAAGTTAGATTCTATATGGGTGATAGTCGATAGGCTCACAAAATCAGCCAATTTCCTATTGGTCAGATCTATATATACAACTGATGATTATGCAAAGTTATATATTAAAGAGATAGTGTGGCTATATGGAGTACCAGTATCTATTATATCTGATCGTGGGTCCCAGTTTACAGCACATTTCTTGAGGTCATTTCATAGAGGTCTCGGGACTCAGGTGAATCTCAGCACAGTTTTTCATCCACAGATTGTTGGACAAGACGAGCGCACAATTCAGACGATCGAGGATATGTTACGAGCATGTGTGTTGGATTTTAAAAGATGTTGAGATGAACATCTACCTCTTATCGAGTTTGCATATAATACCAGTTACCACTCCAGTATCCAGATGGCTCCGTACGAGGCTTTGTATGGGCGTAACTGCAGATCTCCTATAGGGTAGTCTGATGTTGGATAATCTGGTTTACATGAGCCAGACCTGGTTCAGCAAGCCGTAGAGAGAGTAAAGCTTATCCATGAGCGATTGTAGACAGCTCAGAGCCGTCAGAAGTCATATTCTGACGTGCGGGATGAGACTTAGAGTTCGGGGTTGATGACTAGGTATTTTTAAAGGTGTCCCCTATGAAGGCCGTGATGAGGTTTGCTAAGAAAGGTGTATACGGTCAGAACCAAGGATGACCAACTTTGAGGCTTCTATGGGATTCCGAGCTCGGTTACGATTGCATAGAAGCAGAATCTGCCAAAATCAACCTCGAGGTGCATTCCTCGAGGAGGTATATCGAGGGATCAAGATAACTAGAGACATAATAAAGATTGAAAACCGTCATGGAAGGGCAGGAAACTCCCATGAGCACGTGGTTAAAACTGACAAAGCCTGCAAAAAAGTACGAGTCCGTACCAGACCATTATACAGTTGTACCAGCAATACTTCTTTGTAATAATTACATATGTACTACGTTGAGATTCCCCCCTCCTATATAAAGGGGGCCCTTGTCATTTTTAGGGGAGATGATTATTGAATACAACAAGAACATTCTTTGCCTTCTTAACATACTCAACATTTGTTCTACGAATTTATTGCCTTTTATTTATTGTGTTTGCTAATTGTTCTTCATTTATTGCTTATTATTGATCATAAAGGGTTATCCTCGAGGCCCTAACTCGGACACCTCGTGACCCTGTGCTATAACAGCTTGGTTTGCATATCACTACTTTTCCTTACTTTTATCTTATTCTCCTAGCTCACATTTAACATCTATTTCCTAACAACTAGTATACAAATAAATCACATATAATTGTCATTACCATTTTCAAGGTAAACAGTTTGGCGCCCACCGTGGGGCTAAAAATAATAGTGATTGTTTTAGTGCTGGTTTTCAAAAGACACAAGTTATACTTCACACATTCTCTTGTCCAAGAATCATTGATTTCAGGCCAAAAAAATGTCTAACTCAGTGAATGCGCACAAAAGCAACGGTCCTAAGCGTCATGGAGAGGATGGTGTAGCTGCTTCAGGCGCTGGTGTACCATTGCAAAGCCCTGGTGTGGCACCAGCACCAATCCCCGTGGATGTGGGCTCACGCAACCGCCACCATGTTGATATAAGTTCTCATACCGACGGAAGTGCACACCGGGAAAACTAACATGAACAACAAAAAACTCCAGCCCGGGAGGAAAGAGAAGTTAGCCTTCATGTCATTTTTGAAATGTTACAGGCGCAACAAGTGGCTATTGCTCAGCTACAAAGCCATAAAAAAAATCCAAGCACGCACCACCAGAAACGGCTCCTCGAGTCGAGCAGGTACCAGAAAGGTTGAGCAATAACAGATCAGGAGCCGACCCCGCTATTATGAAGATACTCGAAGACCTCACCAAGTTAATTGAATCAGGCAAAAAGAAGGTAGAAGCTAACAAAAAACATGTGGAGACCTATAACTCGAGGGTCGATCAGATCCCGGGCGCTCCCCCGATTCTGAAAGGTGTAGATGCAAAGAAGTTCGTGCAAAAGCCATTCCCATCAAGCGCGGCTCTGAAGCCTATGACCGAAGAAATTCAGAACGCCCGATCTCTCAATGTACAACGGGACCTCGGACCCCAATGACCATAATACTGCCTATACTTGTGCTGTGAAATGGAACGACTTAAAAGATGATGAGATTGAGTCCGTCCTATTGAAATTTTTTTTAGGAACGCTGTCAAAAGGGCCCATGATGTGGTATCATAACCTGCCACCAAATTCAGTAGACTCATTTACCATGTTGGTAGACTCTTTTATAAAGGCGCATGCCAGCGCCATCAAAGTCGCTACAAGGAAGTCCGACGTCTTCAAAATCAAACAAAGAGAAAACGAGGTGCTGAGGGAATTTGTATCTCGCTTTCAAATGGAGCGGATGGAATTACCACCAGTCTCCGATGGCTGCGCAATGCAGGCCTTCACTCAGGCATGCACGAACGGAGCTCGATAGCTTTGAAGCATCTAAAGAAAAACTTGATTGAATATTCCACCGTAATTTAGGTGGACGTTCACAACAGGTATCAGTCAAAGATCAGGTTCGAGGACGATCAATTTAGAGCCCCCTCGGGCTCAGCATACCATAGCAGGCTCTTAGCGATGAAATCAAGGTTTCCAGGAAGAGAACCGAGGCCAAGTAAGGAAAGGTACCAGCCGTACATCGAAGATCGAAGGAACACTCCGAGGCGTAATATACCTCATAACGGTCGAAAGATGGATCGATGATTCCCGGGGACTCATGAACAAAGCGGGGTTCAACAAACAAACACGGTCGGGGTAGGCACCCCGGTTATCTGAGTACAACTTCAGCATTTATGTTTTAGACATTGTATAAGCTATGGGCGAGATCAGAGATACCTGGTGGCCGAAACCCGCGAGGTCAGATCTTTCCGGAAGAGACCCCATCTTATTATAAGGATATCATGGCATCCACGATCATAGGACCGGTGATTTTATGCAGCTTCGAGAGGAGGTGGCTCGACTGATCAGCGAAGGGCATCTTCGAGAATTGCTCAACGATCGAGCCAAGAGCCACTTTCAAGAAAGAGAGACAAAAAGGAGGAACAAACCGAAAGAACATCAGCACATCATTCACATGATCATTGGAGGAACCGACATCCCTCAAAGGACTGTGATCAAATGGGTAAAAGTATCTATCGCAACAGAAAATCAAACTTGGAACTATGATGCACTAGTAATTTCCTTTCTCTTGAATAATATTCAAATTAAAGGTGTGTTCGTTGATCCAGGTAGCTCGGCCAACATAATTAGGTCAAAGGTGGTGGAGCAGCTCGGACTGCTCGATCAAATCGTGCCCGCCTCTCGGATCCTCAATGGATTCAACATGGCGAGCGGGAAAACAAAGGGGAAAATCATCCTCCCAGTCAATGTGTCTGGTACAGTTCAAAACACCAAGTTTCATGTCATCGGAGGCGACATGAGATACAATGCCTTGCTTGGAAGACCATGGATACACAACATGAGGGCAGTACCATCAACTCTTCATCAGATGATGACTTTCCCAACAAAAGACGGTGTAAAAACAACATATGGCGAGAAACATTCGGCAAGAGAGATGTTCGTGGTGCACGACACGGCACTAGCATCCATACCCTCCACCTCAGAGGAGGCAGAGGACAAACAGGCCCCCGAGAATGATGGAGAAGACTTCCTTGCTCCTAAAACCTTTGTTGCCCCGAAGAATTGGATGCAACTAAATCCACGATTGAAGAGTTGGAACAGGCTGTTTTGATCGAGCATCTCCCAGACCGAAAGGTATACCTGGGAACAGGGTTAACCGCCTAACTTTGGAAAAAAGTCATTCAATTCCTTATTAACATTATCGGTTTCTTTGCTTGATCCCATTTAAAGATGATATGGATCTCGTCGGAAATAACCACCCATCGACTAGGCATCAACCCTAGTTTCAAGCCGGTAAAGCAAAAAAGAAGACCTCAATCCGAGGTAAAACATGCGTTCATCAAGGATAAGGTAACAAAACTCCTCAAGATAGGGTCCATTAGGGAAGTAAAATATCCCGAATGGTTGGCCAATGTAGTGATAGTTCCCAAAAAGGGGAATAAATTAAGAATAAATCATGCCCTAAAGATTCATTCCCATTGCCCAACATAGATCGATTGATGCCACAGCTAGCCACAAGATCCTCACTTTTCTCGACGCCTACTCCGTGTATAATCAAATTCAAATGGATCCTGAGGATAGAGAAAAGACATCGTTCATCACGAAGTATGGCACATACTGTTATAATGCGATGCCCTTCGGGCTAAAAAAATGCAGGATCCATATACCAACGTCTAGTTAATAATATGTTCGAATATCAAATAGGCAAATCCATGTAAGTTTACATAGATGATATGCTAGTTAAGTCCCTGCGCGTAGAGGATCATATTATTCATTTGCAGGAAACATTTGACATCCTTAGGAGCTACAACATGAAGCTCAATCCCGATAAATGTGCCTTCGGAGTAGGCTCGGGAAAATTCTTAGGTTTCATGGCGTCAAACAGGGGGATCGAGATCAACCCCAATAAAATAAAGGCCATCAGAGAAATCACGGTGGTAAATAATGTGAAGGCTGTACAACGGCTAACCAGACGGATAGAGGCCTTGGGCCGGTTCATCTCGAGGTCATCGAAAATGAGTCACCATTTCTTCTCCATGCTAAAAAAGAAAAATGGCTTTGAGTGGACTCCGGAATGCCAACATTCTTTAGAGGATCTGAAGCGATATCTATCAAAACCACCTTTACTCCACACCCTGAAGGAGGATGAAATGTTGTACTTGTACCTGGAAGTATCCGAGGTAGCGGTAAGTGGTGGGTCTACTATGTAAGGCGGACCTTGGGAGATGCTGAAACCAGGTGTCCGCACTTAGAAAAATTAGCTGTTGCATTAATAAGTGCATCTCGAAAACTAAAGCCTTATTTTTAATGTCATCGCATTTGTGTTTAAACAACATACCCTCTTCGAAGCATATAGCACAAACCCGAATTATCGGGCCGATTGGCCAAGTGGGCCATTGAATTCGAGGGGTATGACATCGAATATCAACCCCGAATAACTATCAAGTCCCAAATTTTGGCAGACTTCGTGGCCGATTTTACGCCTGCCCTTGTGCCCAAGGTAGAGAAAGAACTCTTACTAAAAACGGGCACATCGTCAGGAGTATGTACCCTATTCTGTGCTCGGCATAGTTCTGAAACTGCCTACGGGCAGTATGATTAGACAATCTATAAAAACTATGAAGTTGACTAACAACGAAGCCGAGTATGAGGCTATGATTGCAGGTCTCGAGTTGTCCAAGGGACTAGGAGCCGAAGTCATCGAAGAAAAATGTGATTCCCTTCTGGTAGTAAACCAAGTTAATGGGAGCTTCGAGGTTCGAGAATACAGGATGCAGAGATACCTTGGTAAGCTTCAAGTCACATTGCATCACTTCAAAGAATGAACTATGGTCCACATACCTCGAGAGCAAAATAGCGAGGTTGACGCACTCGCGAACCTGGGATCATTCATCGAAGAAAATGACATACTCCACAGGGCTGTTATATAGGTATACAAGTCGGTGATAGAAGAAGGCCATGCCGAGATCAACTCCACCAGTCTGACATGGGATTAGAGAATAAGTGCACCGATTATTTTGGAAATGGGAAGCTACCCGCGGACCCAAATGAGTCGAGGGCCATGCGAACCAAAGTAGCCCAATTTTCACTCGACAAAAATGGAACTCTATACAGAAGGACCTTCGATGGGCCCTTAGCAGTATGCTTGGGACCGGGGGATACTGACTATGTGCTCTGAGAAATCCACGAAGGCACCTGCGAAAATCACTTTGGTACAATTTCCTTAATTCGAAAGGTGATCAGGGCAGGTTAATATTGGGACAACATGGAGAAGGATACAAAAGAATTCCTCTGAAAATGCGACAAATGCTAGATATTTTCACCAATGATTCACCAGCCCGGTGAACATTTACATTCAGTCTTATCGTCATGGTCGTTCATGAAATGGGGAATGCACATCGTTGGTCCCCTACCTACAACACTAGGTAAAGCTAGATTTATTTTATTTATGATGGACTACTTCTCAAAATGGGTGGAAGCACAGGCCTTCGAGAAGATAAGAGAAAAAAAAGTCATCAACTTCATCTGGAATCATATCATGTGTCGATTCGGGATCCCCTCTGAGATAACATGTGATAATGGGAAAACGTTCGTCGAAAGAAAAATAATAAAATTCCTTGAGGATCAAAAAATCAAAAGGATACTATCAATGCCTTACCACCCATGTGCAAATGGTCAGGACGAACCCACAAACAAAACCGTCATTCAAAACTTGAAAAAGAAATTAGAAAATGCAAAAGGAAAATGGAGAGAAATGTTGTCCGAGGTGATATGGGCATATCGAACAAATGCGAAGTCAAGCACAGTAGAGACGTTGTTCTCTTTAGTATACCAGTCCGAGGCTTTGATATCCGTCGAGGTTAGAGAACCAAGCGCTAGATTCCAACACGCCACTGAGGAATCAAACATTGAGGTCATGACTACAGCCCTCGAACTGTTAGATGAAAAGCGAGAGGCTTCGTTGGTACGAATGGCTGCCCAAAAACAAAGGATCAAAAGATACTATAACAGGAGAGAAAACCTCCTACATTTCAGGGTCGGGGACTTAGTCCTAAGGAAAGTAACCCTCAACACTCGATACCCAAATGAAGGGAAGCTAGGCCCGAGCTAGGAAGGACCGTACCGCATCCTCGGAATAATTGACAAAGGGTCCTACAAAATCGGCCCCATCAAAGGCGAGAAACTTCCAAGATATTGGAACATATCAATGCTCAAACACTGTTATTGCTAAGGTATGAATTTCTCCCTTTTCATTATGTGCTTCACGCTAATATTTCACAGGTGTCCGATGGAAGACACTGGAACATCCATCCACTCGAAGACCTTGGGTGTTAAAGCATGCATTGCACTATTTTCCTTCGATCGGGTTTCATCCCGATAGGGTTTTAACGGCAAGGTTCTTAACGAGGAAACATACATATGCTACCTAAGGAGAACTCATCAAGTATTTGAGGCTTCTCTTCAATCAACCTCAAATACTAGGGGGAATCCCCCCGGGAGATCAACCCCTCAAAGAAATTGAAATATGCCAAAAAGGGTCTCGACAGGAGAATGATGTATTGGACCAAACGGTTGAATGAACCGTGTCCGCGTAGAACAATCGAACCCTCGATGGAGAAAACATATATGCTTGTACCAAGTAATCAAAGGAGCATCTTTTTATCATCGAAATGCTTTTGTGCTTCAAAGAAGTTTGCTATTGTTACAAGAAATTAATCCAGGGCCAAAAACTCCCGAACACTCGGAGACTGTCATCGACCACCAGCTCATCGAGTCACCAAAAACTTGAAGACCTCAGCAAGGCAACACCAATTCTGTAAGACCTCAACAAGGCATGAAAAAATTTGTAAGACCTTAAAAAGGCGTAATCCGGATATTAAAGTCAAGCCTATATATTTAAACTTGTAAGACCCTTAAAAAGGCATACCCTTGATATAGACGACAAGACTACCTCAATCGGAGACTAAAAGACTACGACCAAACATAAAGAGCTTCGATCATATCAGCTCCAAATAATGCGTAAGATCCCAAGGGCCAGCAAAAAGAGCCTAAGGGCCGATCTATAAAAGCCTAAGGGCCAATGTATAAGAGCCCAAGGGCCAGCTAAAAGAGCCTCAGGGATGATCTAAAAAGCCTAAGGTCCGATGCGTAAGAGCCCAAGGGCCACCTAAAAGAGCCTCAGGGCCGTTCTAAAAAGTTTAAGGGCTAATGCGTAAGAGCCCAACGGCCAGCTAAAAGAGCCCCAAGGCCAATCAAAAAAACATAAGGGCCAATGCGTAAGAACCTAAGGGCCAGCTAAAAGAGCCTTAGGGCAGATCTAAAAAGCCTAAGGGCCAATGCGTAAAATCCCAAGGGCTAGCTAAAAGAGCCTCAGGGTCGATCTAAAAAGCCTAAGGGCCAATATTTAATAGCCCAAGGGCCAGCTGAAAGAGCCTCAGGGCCGACCTAAAAAGCCTAAGGGCCAATGCGTAGGAGCCCAAGTGCCAGCTAAAAGAGCTCAGGGCCGATCTAAAAAGCCTAAGGGCCAATGCGTAAGAGCCAAAGGGCCAACTAAAAGAGCCTCACGACTGATCTAAAAAGCCTAAGGGCCAATGCGTAAGAGCCCAAGGGCCAGCTAAAAGAGCCTCAGGGCCGACCTAAAAAGCCTAAGGGTTGATGAGCTCAAGTCAAAACTGGACTCGGGGATTGAGCCCCAAACGGTCAATTATCCACCATTACCAATTTCTCATCAAGAGCAAAAGCCTAAGGGTTTATATTTAAATACAAGATCTCGGACCAATCACCAACAAAAATCACAGTCTATTCCAAATAAGCAAAGGAAAGACAAGGAATGACGAAGAACAAATGCCTATATATATAGTAAAAGCTCAAAGAGGCGTATTTACAAGGCTTATGCCTAGAACCCTTACACTAAAAAGAGAACGAATAAAAACCTAATCTACCACTGGGGTTGTGCCTCCAACGGCTCCCTCGGAGAATGTGCATTCAACAGCTCGAACCTCGGCCCCCAGGTCTTCAATGGCCTCTTCCCCCTTGACGAATTCACCTTCGTCCTCATCATCTTCGGAGCCACTGCTTGAGTCACTATCAGAAGTAAGCAGGGCTGCTGATTCCTCTTGTAGGGTCTTCACCCTCTCGATCTCAGCATACAGATCGATGCCCCCTGCATGTATGCCCTCAAGAGCCTACTTTGAGACTCCAATTGAGCATGCTACATAGCTTGGGTCATTTCAGTTCGGCCTCCTCATACACCTTCCTGGATTGTGAATTTACAGAAACAACATCCTCTTTGTATGAATATATGAGCGCATCGGCTTCAGCCCTGGCTACGGATAACACGATAACCGATTTAGCATGTAGATCGTTGTACTTACTACTCTCCTCCTTTGCATCCTGAAGATGATACTCAACCGAGGCCAACCTCCCCTCAAGGGCCTCTCTCTCAGAGGCTATCTTGTTCATATACTGCTTGAGTTCGAGAATCTCAGTATCCCTGGCTCGGATCTCCTCCCTCGTCAGGAACATTTTTTTTTCACGTGCTGCAAAGATCAACCCTGAAATGTTAAAATGCTAAAGTCGGGAAAGAATGTAAAAAATGAAGGTTATATTACCTTCTCAGCAAGATAGGACCACTCTCGAGATACCTCCTCCAAATGAGCTCGAAGGTCATGGAGCTCATCCTCATTCTTAGTAAAAAGAGCTCTAAGCTCATCATCCTCCAAAGACACCTTCCTGCACTTCTCCTCGTAGTGGGTCGACTCAACTTGAGCTTGGCAAGGGCCTAATTGTAAAGCACAATGGCGTGAAAGAAAAAAAGAAACAAAATTAGAAAGATGAGGATTAGAGCCCTGAACATAATTTGCGAAAAATTACCCGTTTGCAGAGCCTCTCAGCTTCATCGAAAATGAGTGAGATGTTGAGCTCGGGGTTTTCGTCGACCCCAGTGAAGAGTCCTTCAAACACATCTTTATCTCCAAGAGACGCCCCTGTCATGACCCGAACTGGAGGATCATAACTAGTACTTGGGCCATACTTACCGAGCACCAACGTACATTTTAGCTAATCTTCTTATTATCTTTAAGGGCCGACGAGATCAATGTAAGTGGTAGATATGGATTATGAACACCAAGCAATGACAGATAATAGAATGAACATGGATAACATGGGATAACAAGACTGTCAAGAAACTACATATAAGTTAGGAGCTACCACGCTTCCATGAAAGACTATACAACAAAAATCATCCGACAAGGCATACCAAACTATACATAAGGCGAAACCTGTCTATGAGCCTCTAAAGGAGCATAAGTAATGCAACATAGTCGGAACAAGGACCCGACATACCCATAATATCTATAACCAAAAATGCATACCAAGACCACGACAAGTCTGGAGAAGGGATCTCGCCTATAACTGCTGAACTGGAAAGCCTACTGTAGTGGGGGAACTGCGTTTCCCTGTCTATCAGGACCTGCAGCACGACATGCAGCGTCCACAAATAAAAATGACGTCAGTGCGAATAATGTACTGAGTATGTAAGGCATGTCAATATAAATATGAAGAATAATGTAAAGAGATGTAGAGAAGATACAACCTGTAAGAGATAGTAACATGAAAAGCATGATGCATATATACACATAATCTTTAAAAACATCCGCCTCTGTTGGCATCATCATTATCGTATCAACATCCGCCTCTGTGGGCATAATCATCATCATATCATACCCGGCCTCAAAGAGGACTTGGTAAACCCAACTGATCAGTGGTTGCACAATAGGTACCATACCCGGCCGACTATAGCGTGGCTCGGTAGAGTAAAATAGATACATATATTTAATGCATGCATGACTCATTGGAATCACGTTCTGAACATTTCGGAGCAACGTAAGGTTGATATTATCCGTACACATCATTAGGGACAACTCTTCATCGAGAATCTTATAAGAATCAGGAAGTACCAACAACATTGATCACATAAGAATAAGAGAATCAACCTCAACATCAATTGTTCCATAAGAAGGGAAACAATGCAAGTATTGTTAACTTCTAAGAGTAGAGTATCTTTAAAAGCTCGTTCATTGCATTATATACAATCGGAGTCGTGAAAAAGAAGGAAAGGGATAGCCTCACATACCTTGTATATACTTCCCCAACCTCAAGCTACACAAATGTCACAACTCCTTAATCTACAATAAGAGAAACGACACTATCGTTATCATTTAAGCGTCAAAACTATTGTGTATCGACCACAACATATTTTACGATGAAACAGACAGCACCTCCCCTATATATATGACTTCACACAAGTCAAAATAATCACCAAACAGCCAAAACAACATCAATAATAATCAAATTGAGCCTCCCAAAACAGTCCACACACAACCTAATAACTTCATACATAAGGCGACCACCGTAGTCGTGTCAAACGACCCGGAAATGTTACGAAGAACAACCAGCCCACTACCCTAAATCTATATGGTGTTTCTCCACACACTTCCTCCTCCAAAACTCCACAATACAGTAGTAAAATACGGAGCTCAACAGCAACACAAAACAGTCCACAAAACAGTCCGCTACAAGTGAATAGCTCAAACTCACGGCTTCTAATCACCGTCCCGTGAGTTCTTACAGGTATAAAATGAATTACCATGAATTTACAGAAAAAATAAAGGATGAAAGAGAGAATTTCACATTATTTGCTGGATAACTCAGCCCGTATATTGGTTCTTCAAACTCTAGGGTTTACCCCCAATTTGAACTTGAAAGAGAGGGAAAATCAATTAGGGTTTGTGGATAACTTTTGGGAGGAAGTTTGCAGGGGTTTAGGTCTGGTTATTTGTGAAATATAATGAGGAATATATTTCAGGAGATAAGCCTTTTAATGGGCTCTTTGGATGACCCGAAATTGCCTCTTTTTGGGCTATCATTTAACCAAGTAGGTGACCCACCTACTTGTCACCTAGCAGCTTGTGCAGTCTCGCAAAAATGTCTATATCTCTCTACTCCAATGTCGTATTGATAAGAGGTTTAATGCGTTGGAAACTAGACTCATAGATATTCAATTTGGTGGGTAGATCACCCTGTAATTCTAATTATATTGGGATAAAAGCTTAATAACATTTTACCTAAAGTTTAAGTAAAACTATGAACCTAAGTTGCGACAACTCTTGTCGACTTGTGCTTCATAAGTCGTTTGACTTCAAGACTATGATACGAATATTATATGATTCAAATACCTTAAAACACGACTTCTTGATAATATCAAGCACCCGTAGGTATACCTAAAAATACGAGTTACAACATCATTGATTCGTTTAACTTCTAATACGTGTTAATCACTCTTATACACTCTTGTATCATTTAAGATCAATAGGATTAACTTCTTATCATCTCAAAGATAATCACTTCTCATGTTTATGTCCATTAACTTATGGTATGATCCAACATACGTGAATATGGGTTGTAACACCCTCCCCCCTTTAGGAGAATTCGTCCTCGAGTGTAAGTGTTTAGGGGGAGCCTAACTTATCGTGGATTCCAACAGAAATTTCCGGCCCATTTTCCCCCTATAAAATGGATACTAGAGAAACTTACAAGCAGTTAAACCCAACGCATTGCCATTCAAGGCTACACAAAGCATTATGGATATGTACACTATCTGCATATCACCATTGTGTATTAAGGAAGAGTACTCTCAAGCTATTGCTTACCTCATAGAGTTGTTTCACCTTCTAATGCGTCCTACATCCCCTCGGCATCCTTGTTATCTTGAATCTGGAACAAGTAAGGGTATTTAGACTTCATCTGCTCCTCTACTTCCCAAGTAATTTCTTCCCTTTTCTTGTTCCTCCAAAATACTTTGACGGAAGCTACATCCTTTTTTCTTAGCTTGTGGACTTGTCGATCTAATATAGCTACTGGCACTTCTTCATATGATAGATCCTCTATAACTTGTACATATTTTATAGGGACAACTCGAGAAGGGTCTCTAATACATTTCCTTAACATAGATACGTGGAATACCGGGTGGATGAATTCCAATTCGGATGGAAATTCTAACTCACAAGCAACATGTCCAATTCGTCGGAGAATTTTGTACGGATCGATATACCGTGGACTCAACTTACCCTTCTTCCCAAAACGCATAACACCCTTTATCGGCGAGATCCTCAGGAAAACCCAATCACCAACCTCGAACTCCAAATCACGACGTCGGACATCAGAATGAGACTTTTGCCTGCTTTGTGCCGTCCTTAGCCCCTCTTGTATCAGATTCACCTTCTCAATGGCATGGTGAATCAAATCTTGCTCATATAGTTCTGTTTCATCGACTTCAAACCATCCAAGTGGTGGTCTACATCTCCTCCCGTATAGTGCCTCGTACGGGGCCATTTTAATACTAGAATGATAGCTATTATTGTAGGCAAATTGTATAAGTGGAAGATGGTCATCCCAATTCCCCTTGAAATCCAAAACACATGCTTGTAGCATATCTTCAAGTGTTTGAATGGTACGTTCAGCTTGTCCGTCAGTCTGTGGATGGAATGCAGTGCTGATATTCACTTGTGTGCCTAAACCCTTCTGAACAGACCTCCAAAAGTTAGCCGCAAATTGCGCTCCTCGGTCTGATATAATAGATATCGGTACACCATGAAGCCTAACAATCGCTTTGATATACCGCTTTGCATAATCTTCAGCTGTGTAAGTTGTCTTAACTGGCAAAAAATGGGCACATTTTGTATCTCGATCAAGTATCACCCATATGGAGTCAAACTTATGATAAGAGTGAGGCAATCCAATAATGAAGTCCATATTTACCACCTCCCATTTCCAGGTCGGAATATCTATATTTTGAAGCAATCCACTGGGTTTCTGATGTTCGATTTTTACTTGTTGACAATTAGGACACTGGGCTTCAAATTCTGCAATAAACTTCTTCATGGTATCCCACCAATACTGCTCCTTAACATCATGATACATCTTTGTCAAGCCGGGATGGATGGAATATCGGGATTGATGAATCTCAATCATAATCTTCTCTCTTAACCCTGCCACATCAGGCACACATAACCGGCCCTAGTATCTCAGTGCCCCATCTGCTCCGATCTCAAGAGACATAATTTTACACTGTTGAATGCTCTCTCTCAATCGTACTAAGGTAGGATCTTCATATTGCCGTGATTTTACCTCGGCTACCAAAGATGATTCTGATGTATTATGTACAGTAACCCATCCTTCATCAGAGTCTAACAATCTAATTCTCATATTCGCTAGCTGATGAAGCTCATTAGTCAATCCCTGTCTACTTGCCTCAATGTGTACTAAGCTTCCCATTGACTTACGACTGAGAGCGTCTGCCACAACATTGGCTTTATCGGGATGGTACAATATTTCGACATCGTAATCTTTCAGTAATTCAAGCCACCTACGCTGCCTCAAATTCAACTCCTTCTACTTGAAGATGTATTGTAAACTCTTCTGATCTGTGTAGATGTAAACATGGACGCCGTATAAGTAGTGCCGCCATATCTTCAAAGCATATATTACTAAAACCAATTCAAAATCATGGGTCGGGTAATTCTTTTCATGCTTCTTCAATTGTCTTGATGCATAAGCAATCACCTTCCCATGTTGCATCAATACGCACCCCAAACATATACCTGAGGCATCACAATATACCACATAACCTTCTATTCCTTCTAGGAGAGTGAGCACTGGCGCAGATGTCAATCGATTCTTTAACCCTGAAAAACTTCGTTCACAAGCGTCAGACCACTGGAACAAAGTAGCTTTATGTGTTAACCTAGTCAATGGTGATGATATATAGGAAAACCCTTCTACAAATCGCCTATAACATCCTGCTAGCCCCAGGAAGTTGCGGACTTTTGATGGTGTTATAGGTCTCGGCCAATTCTTTACTGCATCGATCATTTGAGTGTCGACACTAATACCCTCGTCAGATATCACATGGCCAAGGAATGCTACTGAGTTCAGCCAAAATTCACATTTGGAGAGCTTAGCAAATAACTTACGATCCTAAAGCGTCTGTAATACTATTCGCAAGTGGGCCCCATGTTCCGCCTCCGAACAAGAATACACCAAAATGTCATCAATGAATACGATCACTAACACATCAAGATAGGGCTTGAATACAGTATTCATGAGATCCATAAAAGCTGCTGGGTAATTTGTTAGCCCAAATGACATCACCAAGAACTCAAAGTGCATATATATTGTCCGGAAGGCCGTGTTTGGAATATCCTTCTCCTTAACCCTCACTTGATGATACCCTGAACGTAAGTCAATCTTGGAAAAATACTTGGCACCCTGGAGTTGGTCAAACAGGTCGTCAATCCTTGGAAGTGGATACTCGTTCTTTATAGTAAACTTATTCAACTGACAATAGTCGATACACATCCGTAACGACCCGTCTTTCTTCAGCACGAACAGGACTGGCGCACCCCAAGGTGAAGTGCTAGGCCTAATGAAGCCCTTATCCAGCAAGTCCTTCAACTGCGCCTTCAAATCGCTCATCTCTGCCGAGGCCATCCTATACATCGTAAGAAAACACAAACAATATACACGTAACAACATCCTGAGACGACTCGAGATCCTGTCGACCTAGTAGAGTGTAGGTTTGATTTTGATAACCACTCGAACTCGACACTGCACCTCTACCTCTACCACGACATGTCGACTGCTGAAAACCCCGTGCTGGAGGTCGAACTGACGAGGAAGAACCAAACATAGATCCAGTTGGCTGAGCCATACCACCACCTTCTCTATTAGGACAATCCTGCTTCATATGGCTAGGCTATCCACAAGAGTAGCACGCATCAAAACCTTGACGGCACAGTCCAAAGTGGGCCTTGCCACACTGATCACAACGGGGTGTTGGGAGTCTCGTCTGACTAGTATCCCTATGATAGTGCGATCCTGATGCCCACGAACTCTGACCTGGACTAGAATAGGTAAATCGATCATACCGAGACATCTGAAGCTGTGGAGGAGCACTAGCTACAGATGGTGCCGAACTCCTCAAAAACTGGGGCCTAAAACATCCTCTGAAGTCATGAGAATAACATACAAACCTCGCCCTCTTATGTTGTCCCCGATCCTGCTCCCTATCTGCCTTTGCTGGTGCTTACGATCCTTTAGGGTCTGAGCATAAGCCTGAATACGGGAAATATCCATGCTCTCCCCCAAGGAGGCTTTCGTGCAATCATTTATCAGATGTGGTCCCAACCCGTTCACGAACATATGCACCCTATCACTCATCTCGGCCACCATATGAGGAGCATACCTTGCTAAAGAATCAAACTCCATACCATACTCTCGCACACTCATATTACCTTGTCTAAGGTTTAAGAACTTATCAGCTCTAGCTCGTCGTATCTGAACGGGCAAATAGTGATGAAGAAAGGCCTCAGAAAATTCCTTCCACACAGCTGGAGGGGCATTCAGACCCCTGGATCTCTCCCAACTATCATACCAGAAAAACGCTAAATCCCGTAGCCGATATGATGCCAACTCTACTACCTCTGTATATGTAGCATGTATAACTCGTAGTGTACGATGAACCTGATTAATAAAAGTTTGTGGGTCCTCCTTGGGGTCTGATCTGGTAAACACTGGAGGGTCTAGATTAATAAAATCACGAACTCTCGTACTATCCCGTTTATCAACAGCACTGGTATTCTGCCTTTGAGCCTGAGCAGCTACCAAGCTAGTCAACAACTACACCGCACTCCGCATATCCTGCTTTGATATCCTGCTCTGTAGGGCCAGACCGAGTAACTGGTGGTTCTGGGTTCCTCCTAATATCATCTGGATGAGACAGACTAGATGGGATATGAGACAGCATCTTACTCTGAGCCTCACTTTGGCCTACTTTTTCTTGAGCCACCTGACTGCTACCCTCTCCCGCAGCTATATCAAGTCGTCTACTAATCGATTGCTTCCTAGTCGAAGGCATCGTTGAAAGAAAACAAGGTTAATATTAGATACAACACTAAGGACTCAAATCTACGCACGATCAAGATTTAGGAAGAAGGTAACAACCCTAGATGTCACATAGTCTCCTGATTATAAATGTGGCGCGCTACACATCAATAATCAAGACTCTACTAGACACGACTCATAGACAACCCCTAGGACAGAGTTGCTCTGATACCAAGTTTGTCACGACCCAAACTGGAGGATCATGACTAGTACCCGGGCCATACTTGCCTAGCACCAACGCACATTTTATCTGATCTTCTTATTATCTTTAAGGGCCGACGAGATCAATATAAGTGGTAGATATGGATTATGAACACCAAACAATGATAGGTAATGGAATGAACATGGATAACATGGATAACATTAGATAACAAGACTTCCAAGAAACTACATATAAGTTAGGAGCTACCAAGCTTCCATGAAAGACTATACAACCAAAATCATCCGACAAGGCATACCAAACTATACATAAGCCGACACCTGTCTATGAGCCTCTAAAGGAGCATAAGTAATGCAACATAGTCGGAACAGGAAAGGGATAGCCTCACATACCTTGTATATACTTCCCCAACCTCAAGCTACGCAAATGTCACAACTCCTTAATCTACAATAAGATAAACGACACTATCATTATCATTTAAGCGTCATAACTATTGTGTATCGACCACAACCTATTTTACGATGAAACAGACATCACCTCCCCTATATATATGATTTCAAAAAGTAAAAAAAAATCACCAAACATCCCAAACAACATCAATAATAATCAAATTGAGCCCCCCAAAACAGTCCACACAAAACCTAATAACTTCATACATAAGATGACCACCGTAGTCGTGTCAAACTACCCGGAAATGTTACGACGACCGACCAGACCACAACCCTAAATCTATATGGTGTTTCTCCACACCCTTCCTCCTTCAAAAATCCACAATACAGTAGTAAAACACGCAGCCCAACAGCAACACAAAACAGTCCGCAAAACAGTCCGCTACAAGTGAATAGCTCGAACTCACGGCTTCCGATAACCGTCCTGTGAGTTCTTACAAGTATAAAAAGAATTACCATGAATTTACAGCACAAAAAATTGATGAAAGAGAGCAGTAAATTCACCTTACATTCTGGATAAATCATCCCTTATCTTGGTTCTTCAAACTCTAGGGTTTACCCCCAATTTGAACTTGAAAGAGAGGGAAAATCAATTAGGGTTTGTGGATACCTTTTCGGAGGAAGTTTGCAGGGTTTTAGGTCTGGTTATTTCTGAAATATAATGAGGGATATATTTCAGGAGATAATCCTTTTAATGGGCTCTTTGGATGACCCGAAATTGCCTCTTTTTGGGCTATCATTTAACCAAGTAGGTGAACCACCTACTTGTCACCTAGCAGCTTGTGCAGTCTCGCAAAAATGTCTATATCTCTCTACTCCAATGTCGTATTGATAATCGGTTTAATGCATTGGAAACTAGGCTCATAGATATTCAATTTGGTGGGTAGATCACCCTGTAATTCCAATTATATTGGGAGAAAAGCTTAATAATATTTGACCTAAAGTTTAAGTAAAACTATGAACCTAAGTTGCGACAACTCTTGTCGACTTTTGCTTCATAACTCGCTTGACTTCAAGACTATAATACGGATATTATATGATTCAAATACCTTAAAACAAGAATTCTTTATAATGTCAAGCACCCATAGGTTTACCCAAAAATACGAGTTACAACATCCTTGATTCGTTTAACTTCTAATACGTGTTAATCACTCTTATACACTCTTGTATCATTTAAGATCCATAGCATTAATTTCTTATCATCTCAAATATAATATATTCTCATGTTTACTTCGATTAACTTGTGGCATGAGCCAACATACATGAATACGGGTTGTAACAGCCCCCACACCAGAAGACACTATATTTCGGGCATCCCGTATCTCCCTCGAAGATAATGTCGAGCCCGGTGGGGAATCACTCACTTTAATAACCCCAGCTCTAGGAATATTTTTGCCGTCAACCGGCTCGGGGGCACCATCCAAAATTCACCCTTGAAGGCCTCTTCGGCCCGGGGTGGGCAACAGTAACAACAAATTATGATTCAGAAGCCTCCGGCTCGGAAACCATCGGCTCGGCAAGATACAGAACAGTCGTACTCCCTCTTCCCACGGGTGCTACCGAGGCTTCATTTTTCTCTTCACCTCTAGATTTAAGGCTGGATTTAAGGCTGCCAAATTGGCCTTAGATTATTCCATTTTAGCCTTCTTCGACCTCGGGGACTCGGACGTCGATTTCCTTCTTCTCTTCGTTTATTTGATAGGTTTAGGGGCATCCGCTTCCCCAGGCGGTGCTTCTATCATCAAAGAGGTCTCTCCCATACCTGCACAAACACAAAGGGAAATGGTCGGGGATAGCTCTTCTAAGGGGATCAAGTGCGGCAGGAACATGAACCCACTGTGGTTTTTAGCTTCCCATCGAGCCATGGCCAGGTCGCGCCATACGCGCTCGACATACAGGCAGACCGTATCTAGCTGGCTAACCCATCCTCAGAGATCCTTAACTGCATCGAGATGCCTCACGGTAGCTGCATCATCGAAGGAAATTAGTCCGCTAGGAAATTGATCCAAAGAGAAAATACTTAATTAACATATTCACTTACGTTTCGTGTTCCACTATTCAGGGAACGACATCTTCTCCACAGGAATTAGATCTGAGGTCCGAACTCGGACAAAGCGGCTCATCCACCCTCTGTCCCTAACTTCGTCGGTGCAAGAACAGAAATCCTTTAAGGCTCGACGTTAAAGCTTAATCAGGCGGCCCTGTTAGAGTCGGGGGTTGTACATTCTGACCAAGTGGTCAAGGGTAAAAGGCATCTCCTCAACCATGTTTGCAAAATGCCTAATCATATAAACAATGTGCCAAAATGATGGATGGATTTGGCCGAGTGTTACTCGATATTGCTCACAGAAATCGAGGATCACGGGGTCAATCGGCAACGAGGATGGCTCCACCGAACCAAGGGTAAATAGGTAGGTATACACTCTAAGGAAGCCAGCTCTATGGGTCGTTATGGTTTCTTCCCGATAAGGAATTTTCACTTGCACCGCATCTCCCCAGCGACCGTCGGCCTTCACTTTCTCGGTGTCCGTTATCAGTCTAATATATAGGGAACATGGGTTCACACCGTCCCGACTTCGAAAAAGGTTTATCAACCTTGAAGTCGGAGGTTGTTTCACAGGGCCCTGCGATACATTCTTCGAGACGAGGGGGGTACTATTGCCTTGCCCTTGGGCGAGCATAAAGATGAGGAAACTTTATCATCGTGAGAAATTTTTTTTGAAGTCTTCACCATTGTTGTTGGAAGATTTCAGAAGGAAGGAGAAAAACTAACCAGGGAGAGAACACAAGGATGAAGTAGGAAGAGCTCTTTTGAAGGTTTGGAGATACAATGAAAAATAAGGGGCGAGGCAAAAAGTATTTATAGGGGACAGTCATGTGCGCTGAGGAAAGCCAAAGGACAGCCAACGACCTTAATCAGTTCGGAGACTTTTCGAGAGTTGTGCGAAAGCGACCTTTGAGAATCCTTTTGTCACATAAATCACTTAATGTGGCATAACTGACATAATAATGTAAGCATTGAAGAGTTAGAGAATTCAAATCATTTCTTGTCTTTTCATCCCAAGAAACGTAGGGACTATCTGTATACAGTCAGAACCATGTATGACTAATTTTGAGGCTTCTATGGGAATCCGAGCCCCGTTACGATTGCATCAGAGCAGAATCCACTAAAGAAACCCCGAGGTGCATTCCTCGAGGAGGTTTATTGAGGGATAATGATACCTCGATACATAATAAGGATCCAAGACCGTCATGGAAGGGCGGGAAATTCCCAAGAGCACGTGGTTAAAACTGACTCCCTCGAGGAAGCACGTGTTCGCTAATTTTTCTTCATTTATTGGTCATTATTGATCATAAAGGGTTATCCTTGAGGCACTCCATACTGTTATATCTCCATCGACCGACCTTTGTTAGGATTTATAGCTCGACCTCGAGGCCCTACCTCGGCCACCTCGAGACCTTGTTCTATAACAACTTGGTTTGCATATCACTACTTTTCCTTACTTTTATCTTATTCTCCTAGATCACGTTTAGCATTTATTGCCTAAGAACTAGTATAAAAATAAATCACATATTCTTAGAACCACATAATCAAATATAATTTTCATTACCATTTTCAAGGTAAACAAAAGGCAAGCTTAGCCCACGGTATATATATTGGGCCTTATAAGATTATTCAAATAGTGGGCCGAGTAGATTATGAGTTATATTTTCCCTCAGAATTGGTGTCTGTCCATCCGGGTTTTCAAGTATCTATTGACAGAAGTGCATTGGGGATTCTACATGAGTGATGCCCACTGATGATATACAGATCACAAAAGACTTATCGTACAAGGAAGTTCCTGTTGCCATCCTAGACCGGTAAATCCGAAAGCTACGAAATAATAAGGTAGCCTCCGTGAAAGTTTTATGGAGAATCAAGAACATGGAAGAGATGGCGTGGGAAGTGGAGGAAGAAATGAAGTCTAAATATCCCCACCTATTTCAAAATAAAGATATGGCTCGAGATGGGATACTTTAGCATAGAACTATTAAGGTTAGTATATAATCACTTTATCTCTTATTTTTGACTTTCAATATTTATAATCGACGGTTGTGTGAGGCCAAATGTTGCTATTTATAGACATTGACCATGTGTGGCATGTATAGTATGTTTTCTGGCTGCGTGCAAGTTGGTTTTAACCTAGTGTACGAAGGATACTCTGGCAAAATTTTCCCAAGTCTCTAAGAATAAACATTCGAGGACGAATGTTCCTAGGGAAATGATGTTACACCCCATATTTTTGTACGTAAAAGTGCGTCGTAAGTAAGCTAATGTAAGACCAAAAAATGGGATCATCTTTGAAAGTATATAAGGTAAGTTATATTGTTACCTCGGATGTTACATATACTGAAGATCATACAAGTAAAAATAGGGTTGGAAGGTTAAGAAGCTATGGAATTGAAGGAAATAATGTTTCGTCGAAAGTCGACAACTTAGGAATATTATAACCAATACCTTTGGGGTGATACTAGGGTCATTAGCATGATAATAAGGAAATGTTATGAGTTATTAGTTGTATGATAGTCGTGTGTTATGTTTTTATGTCAACCGAGTTGTGGAACAAAAGTCGATGAAAGTCATCACATGTTACGTTCATAAGTTTTACTTAAATTTGGGTCAAATGTTACTGCAATTTTCTCCCGATATACTTGGATTTACGGGGTGCTCCACCCATCACATTTCATATATATACGTTTATTTTCTAACAAATTAAACCTTTGGTCAATAAGACATCGTAAGAGAGAGATATGTGTGTTTCCGCTAGACTGCGCAGACTACTAGGTGACAAGTAGGTGTATCACCTGCTTTCTTAAATGAGAGGATTATATATATCCAAAAGTGGGCCAGTTAAGTTAGTCCAAAGAGACATTTTAAAAGACTAATTCGTTCATATAATACACTGATTTGAGGGTACAATAACCAGACCTAAACCCCTGCAAACATCCTCCCAAAAATTGCACACAAACCCTAATTGAATTTCTCACCTTCCAAGTTCTAGTTGGAGTTTGAAGAACCAAGATAGGAGGTGAGTTATTAAACAAATAAGGTAAGTTTACTTCTCTTTTTCATCCATTTTTTTTCTGATGGATGTGTATAAAAAGTCGTTCTATAATTGTAAGAACTCACGCGACGGTGATCAGAAGCCGTGAGTTCGAGTTATTCACTTGCAGTGGACTGTTTTGTGGACTGTTTTGTGTTGCTGTTCAATTGCGTGTTTTACAACTATTTTAGGGTCTTTTGGAGTATAAAGAGTGTGTATAAACACCACATAAATTCATGGTGGTAGGCTGGTCATTCGTCATAACATTTTCGGGTTGTTTGACACTACTACGGTGGCCGTTTTGTGGATGAAGAGATTGTGGTGTGTTGGGCTATTTTGTAGTATTTTATTGTGTATATATGGTTGGAAAATAATGTATATATGTTTTTATTGTTATGGTCTTGTGTTTTTAGTGTTATCTTGAATTTTGAGGAAGTAAGGATTATAGGGGAGATGCTGCCCGTTTTAATACAAAATAAGCTTGTCGTTTGTTATGCGATAGTTGTATCTTTCATAACTTAATGATAGCATTCTTATCATTTTTGTAGATTAAGGTGAGAAGATTCGAGTTCAATTTGGGTATTGGAAGGATTGTGATAAGGTATGTTAAGGCTAAACTTTTCCTTCATTTTGGCATGATCCCGTAACTACATGAGTTGGATAACGAGAAATAAAAAGATGTTCTTGTTCCAGAATTTAGTCATAGTATCCTAGTCTCATAAGTTGCAATATTCTCCCTTTGGAACTTTCTATTCAGTTAAGTATTTTCTTCGTTCAGTGAAGAGAGTAGAGGGTCTATATATATATAGTACTATAGTATTTTCACCACCGCCGAGCTATAATCGGTGGGCGCCATATTGGGAAACCTCTGATCAGATTGTAAGTTATATACCGAGCCTATTGTGGCTGAGCGCCGATGAGCGAGACCAAAATTTCAAAGATACCGAGCCTAGTATGGCCGAACGCGTATGGGGGAGCCTACTACGGCTGAGTAGTTATACGTTCCGAGCCTTGTAGGGTTGGACATCTATTTTACTTACTATATTGAGAGAGTTGAGTCAGTATCAACAGGTAAGTATATCTCTAGATCATGTTTGACTCCCAGTTGCTTTCAATTAACACATTATCAGTTTAGTTTCAACTTTCAGTTATTCTATTGCCTTACATACTCGGTACATTATTTTGTACTGACATCCCACTCTTGTGGACACTGCATTTCATGCGTGCAGGTTTAGATAGACAGACGGGTAGACCTCCTCAGTAGGTGTTGCACGAGTTCAGCTTGAACGGTTAGCTCCACGTCCTTCGAAGTTGCCGGGTTTGGGGTTTTGTGTACATATTTTTTATATATGTATATATGTTATGGGTAGGCCGGGTCCCTGTTTCAATTGTAGTACATCCATCAGTAGAGGACTGTAGACATATCCTATAAGTTAGTGCAATATGTTGGGATTGTAGGCCTTGTATGTATATTTTGTTGGGTAGTCAGCTGTAGTAGTTATGATGGCCTTATTGGCCCACCTTTTTATTGATGTTCAGTCAAAGCCAGTTTCCGTTCAGTTTTATATTTTGCTAGAAATGTGTCCCAATGGCCAATGTATGATATTATATGTTTAGAGTCTCTCAGACGCAAGTTGGTACACTAGGTTAAGTGAGGCACCGGGTAACGGTATCGCCCCCAGGTTCGGGACATGACACTACCGTCAACACCTCACACTTAAACCATTGCTCATCCTCGAGCAATCATACTACACTTTATATAGACACGGCCTTTTTAAACAACACTCCTAACTCATCATACCAATAATATTTTAAATAGATTAAGAACAATAACGTAACATCCTAGCCTCAAGATTTGACTCAAAAGCACCACATATGCGCCCGTGTACACACTCGTCACCTTATTTAAATATTGTTTACGTAGTAGAAATAATGCAATTCGATCAAATCCAAAAGGGAAGCTCCCAAACAAAAGGTTAGACAATATACTTACCTCAAAAGCCCTCAGTCAATACTCTAAAACTGGCTTACCTCTAAAATTTACCTCCGCGCCGCTTAAATTTAACCTGAATTGAATTAATAACATTAAATAACGCAAGACAAACCAATTTCAATTAATAAAGTTATGATTTTTACGTAATTCCCCAAGAGTCAACAAAATTCAACCTCGGTCCGGCCCGGTCAAAACCTGATTCAAAGGGTATATCTTGACTACCCATATCTCCACGAGTCTAAATATGTGTTTGGTTTTCAAATCCAAATCCAATTCGACTCTCAAATCTCAAATTTTTATTTTTCAAAACATAGTAAAATATCCCCCAAAACATTCTTCAAGTCTCACGATTTTTATGTTACATCTCATATATAATCATGTTATATAATCAACATTGAGTTAAAGTAACACAATGATTGTGTATGAAAATATCTCCTCAATATTTCTTCCCATCCAGTCTAAGGCTCAAAATGTGATAAAATGAGACTAAGTAGAGAAATACACAACCTACAATCAGCTGCAGATGTCACATTTACGACTAGAGGTTAGAAAATGCAACACATGCTTTGCAAAAGCAAAACCTGGCCCAGTCCTGAGAATCTCACAAATGCGATAATTTGTCCACAAATGCGAACCTAGTAGGCTCGCAGCGAGAAATCCATCACAAAAAGAGGCCGGCTCCAGCCCAAGCTCCCCATTGCAAATGCAATCAGGGGTTCGCATATGCGAACCAAGAACCCATTGCAAATGCAATCTTAGTTCCCCAAATGCAAAAGTTGGTCCCCAAGCCCAGCATCACAAAAGCGAGAAGGATCTTCTATGTGGTGTTCGAAAATGCAAACAACTCCTCGTAAATGCGATAACATAACACTAGAAAAAATATGAACCTCTCTCCAAGTCTCTGAAACGCATCAAGAACTCACCCGAGCCCCCGGGACTCCACTTATCATGACCTAAAATCCCACCTTAAGGATCGTCATGGTACCTAGTCCCTAAGACTAGGTTAGCCTAACATATGTTGAGTTTTTAAGAGATTCAAATCATTTAACCATTAAATATAAATAGTAAATGATATACAAAGTTAAAAACGAATAATGGTTATACATTTCTCCAATACCGGTAGTACGGAGTCATAATCTCTACACAAAGTACACTGGAAATAACTAAATATAAAACTGTTTGAAAATAATGTAAACAGTTAATGAACAATGGAAGGTGACTCTGAGACCTGTGAGCAGGCATGTATGTATACCTAGAAGTCTCCACGTCAACTCTGATAATCTACTCGCAAATGCCCAGCTCGCTCTGAGGTACTTGGATCTGCAAAACAATGTGCAGACGCTTAGTATGAGTACACCAAAGAGGTACCAGTAAGTATAAAGACTAACCTTAGTAGAGTAGTGACGAGGTTCAAGTCAAGACACTCACTAATGAAATAACCTGGGTGGAATATCCATATAAAGCTAACAACAAAAAATTAAAGTAAATAAATGGTAACGAAGGATAATCATGTGATAAAATCGCAAAATAATCAAAGCACGAATAAAATGCAAGTAAAAGCAACTAAGGAAAAACAGTGGCAGTTCAAATCATCAAACATCCCTAACACAAGATTTACAACTAGAATAACCTCAAGGTGCCACACCTCATAATGACAAATCACGAGTCCCAATTCACGAATCATATACACATGGCACCTTGTGCCCACATTATCAATTAGAACCTCATGGACAACTCACATGCTGCATGGACAACTAACGTGCCAATATCATAATCTACTCGGCGTGGTCACATGCTCAATATCACAATTCACTCGGCATGGTGTAAGGCCACGGAAAATTTTGCTAAGCAATATAAGATTTCAGGGTGCCAGGTAGACTAATTAAATATTATATGTGCTTTAAATATTATGTAATGAAACTGAATGTGATGAATAAGTGTATGAGTCATATAATAAGTGATGTGAGGTCCAAGGGGAAGCCTAAGTCTAAGCCAAATGGGAAAATTTACTAACAGGCTAATATTCCAAAGGTATTTGCACCATTCCACACTTTGAACGATCATATCTAATGATATATAAGGTATTATGTAAAGAATAAACTACCAAATGAAAGATCTTCTAATCTAGTTTACAACTCTTCAAACATTTTGTCATTTGTACATTCCTACATAAAGTTATGATCCAATTATCAAATGCTGGATTTGTGACCATTTTTGCAATCGCGAAACGACTATGCGGACCGCATTTGTGTCGCATAATGGGGCAGAATCGGGCAAAAAAATTATGCTCTCGCATGTTGATTATGCTATAGCATAGTTTATTATGATATCGATTATGCTATAGCATAATGATTATGCTGCAAGGATGCTGCCACATGTTGATTATGCTATAGCATAGTTGATTATATTGTCGATTATGCTATAGCGTAATTGACTTCGGGGGTCATTTTTGGAACTTTTCATATCCGAACCCACTTTGATAAATAAGCTTTGGGGCTTCATTTGGGACTATTTTTACACTAAATATAGAGAGAGGTGAGGGAATTTCAGAGAGAGAAAGAGGGAACCTAGCCTCATAATCATCAATCTTGCACAAATCCTCAAGAATCAAGCTTGCTAATCTCTAGCTCTCTATCTTCCAGGTAAGTCCTACTTCTAATATTTTATATGTGAGATTATGAGATCAAAAATGTAATTTGGGGTTAGAAATAGGCCATGCATGTGATTAACTTACCATAACCTAGTAAAGGGAAGTAAGTTAGAGTAATCATTCACTAAAAAGGGTTTATTAATCTAAATTATCACATAGTGTTTGATAAAATTCCCAAATGAGTTCATGATTCCTAATTCTAAGTTTAAACATGTGATCTTGTAAATTAGATGGAAGGCGATAGTAGGTCCGGTGGTTTGAGAATAGATATTAAAGGGAAATTCTGACTCGAGGTATGTATGGCTAACTTTAATTTTTGTAGAGTCACCTTGTTGGTATCCGAGCATTTGGTATAAGTTTATTGCTTGAGCATATGTGAATTGATTGTTCTAATGTGTATAGAAGTAAGATTATATTCTCCGATTGTCCTAGTTGAGTGCCATGCCACCATGCTATATGAGATTGTGAAAAGGGTGATTCATTGTGCTTACTCTATCATGTGAAAAGCTCGTTAACTGTTGAATACATCGGTATGCAAGGATGTACTACCAAACGAAATAAATGATAACGAATCCAATTCTTGAATGTATCTAAGTGATAAATGTTGTGTAGTAAATAATGGAAAGGAAACGTGGATAAACCAATTGAGAAATATGCTGATGGCATCCCGTATATGACTCATTGTTTGATAAAGATTTTTATGCCCTTGATTTCATATGGTTACTTGGTTGTTACGAATGAATATCCTTGATGATGAGAATCTTTGTGATTGAATTGTTGGTTGATTTTTCTATTAATTACTTTGTTGAACGTATCAAAGTTCTAACGGCTGTGTAGCAAATGATGAAAGTAAATATGGACTGATTTTATTGAGTTAAATGATTGTGGCAACACCATATATGAATTACTGATTGGTAAGGATCATTGTGCCTTGATTTCACATAGTTATTGGTTGATATGAACTTTAGGTTCTTCATGATGAAGATCCTTGTGATTTAATTATTGATGGTTGTTGCTGTGAAATGTAATTGTACGGTGGGATCAGGTTGCGCGCCGGAACACAAAGTAATAAGGTTGGAGAGGTAATAAGGGTGAAATGTGATGGTATGGTGGGATCGGGTTGCGTGCTGCAACATGAAGTAATAAGGGTGGAGAGGAAATAAGGGTGAGATGTGACTGTACGGTGGGATCGGGTTGCGCACCGCAACAGATGAAAAATTGAAATGAGTAACTGTGAAACCTTCATTTGTGATTTTCTATATTTCTGTATGGTATTTGTTTGGTTTCCATGACTGTCCTCTATTTATCTATTGTTTGATTCTACGTAGAATGAAGCTTGTTCATACATACTAGTTCTATTCAATGGTACTAATGTCCCTTCTGCCGGAGGCGCTACATCTTTTACATGGATGTAGGTGGTTCTATAGCAGGTGGTTCCGACCGCCGATAGTGGTGCCTCCTCTTCATCCTTTCAGCAGTTATGGTGAGCCACATTTCCTCTCGGGGCCGTGTGTAGTCTATATCATCTTCTTTTCTATATGTTGTCTTTAAAGGTATAGTCGGGGCCTTGTCGCTGGAAAATCTATGTAAGCTCCTAGTATTATTAGAGGCTCCGTAGACACTATGTGGGTTGTATATATATATTTTGGGAAGTAGTTGTATTTACTCTTAATCGTGGACTAAATTGGAAATGTTGCATGTACCTTCTATCTCTTGGGAGTATCAAATGCTAAAATGTTAAAAGTAAAACTGAACTTAAGTTGTAAGTCCATGCTTTGATTTAATTTTCTATTTCCTATGGAATATTGTATATCATAAACACGGGGTAATGCGTTGGGCAGGAAAGGCAATCTAGGTCCGCTTGACCGGGTTCATCCGGTTAGGCGACGGTCTCGTCCCTCAATTTTAGGGCGTGACAAACTTGGTATCAGAGCCTAAGGTTTTAAAGTGTCCTAGGATGTCTCGGAGCCGTTTCTAGTAGAGCCCTTCTTATCGGTGTGTTGTCGACCACATCTATAATTAGGGGGCTACATTGACATTTAGGAATTTCACCCTTCTTTGATACTCCAATCGTGCGATAGAGCTCAAGTTAGGGAGTTATTTTTCTCTCCAAACCTTACTCTTAAAATGAGTAATCGTGATACCATAATCCGCGTGTTTAAAGCCATGATGAGGGATTGATCCCGCCATTGAGTCCGATGGGATTGCCCAGGGGCTTGTTAGGAGAATGTATTGAGTTGTGGAGGGGTTGGCAGACCCTATCGCTAAGAGGGGAGTTCCGTTGTCCATATTGATGTCACTCTACCACCAAATCCTATAGTATATTGGTATGGTACCAACGTATGTTAGGGATGTGGAGTGGAGGGGAATCAATTCAGCTATTGTCCTATCAACCTAAAGTCACCAAGTAGGTCACTCCTTAGCACAACCAACATATTCTTGTTGTATATATACATCCATATTGAAGAATTTTCATAGGCATGGTCTTGATAAATTTTGAGTCACAAAACATTGCATGCACCTACTCTTGGAACGAGATCCAATATTTCGTGAATCCACCCGACCGCAAATTTTCTTATATGCAATCTCTTAGGACATCGAGATCTATAAGCATGTCCTTAAGTTGAGTTGTAGCTATAGAATTACCATTGCCAACACGCCTTTCTATGCTCTAACAAGGGACTATACCCGAAGAATTTCTTCCTGAATGAATGGATGGAAAATTCTAATATTTTTGCAAAAAATAAAAGGATATTTTCTCTCGACCAATTATTCTTCTCTATTCGAAATCCTAGGCCATTTTTCTTCAAGTATTTGCATCATCTGAATGTTGACATAGTGTCATAGTGAAGATCTTGCCTTGTGTCATCATCATATATAGTATGGTAGTTCCCTTGCTCTATCTTTGTTGAGGCTTTCATTTTGGCCTAGTGGTCGTAATCGGCAAGATTTTTGTTTGTTTGGCGAGAATCTCCCTCTTTCCCGGAGAGGTTATTTTCTGAATTTAGTCTGCTCAATTACTTTTAAACACTAATAAAATCTCCATCAGAGCTAGGGACCATCGAGCCTCCATGTAGCTGGATCGTGCTACTTATTCTTATTTCTCATCTTATTCTTGAAGGTTGTTCTTCTTTTGTTTATAGGGAAGACGAGAATTTTCGCTCCTCATTTGGATTGCATAATACTTGTTTAAGTGTAGTTATATGTTAATTGCTCCATGTTGCTGCGAATCCAGCTGATTTTTTTTATGTTTGTTGTGACTCCACCAGCCGTGAAGCTATTGAGTTACTCTTAAAACCTCAAGTTCTTTTTTTGATTAGCTACTCTGACATACCCGGCCATCCCCTAGTTGTACCCATTCCTCAGTTCCAATATCAAGGGCTGAAGGAACATCATAATTGTTTCCTTGGTATCTAGAAATACAATTTCTTTTATCAATGGTGATCCACCCTAATTCTGTACCAATTCCGCTGAATCCAGAAACGGGATAGATGTAACAATACCTTTATTTTCTAGCTAACTAGTTTTCGGTCATATGATATTACTGGAGTTTTCAGTATTCTGACATAACTAAACAAGGATATGGGATTATAGGTGGTGGGGGCAAGTCAATCCATCTTCTTACTTTAACTACGAGCCTGCTTCATTCACTATCGGTTATACTATCCCTTCTCAACCATATTCCCTTAGAAGCACTATACTTAATGGTTGAACTTTGAACCAGAAAGAGTAGCTCTAATTTGAAAATACTTCTATATATCTTGTCAGTGGATTAATAAATACCATAAATTACATGGGTTCCCACTTCACTTCAAGTTCATCAAGGGTTTTGTAGAAGGGTGTTGTGGAGCTTCATTATGAAGTAGAGTCGCTAGCCATAGTTAGATTTTTGAATACTAGATCTATACATCATGTGACTACATACATAGATCTTCTTTCAAACAAATTTTAGCTTCACGTGATCCCTTATATTACAACTCTTCCTAGTAGTTGCAATGTAAAGGTCACTTCTATAAGCTCTCTCGCTTTCCTTTCATTTGCCGTGCATCATGTGTTGTTTACCCGTAATCACCAATATGATAGTATCTCAACTTCTTGACGAGATATCCAACTATATGATCTGATTTAATTAACCTCACTTTTATGTACTCTACAAGCGCCCTGAGAGTGGGCAAATTTACCCTTTACTACAGACTTCTAATGTCTTCAACTCTGTTCAAGCTTGTTGATTCCAAATGATGCTCTTAGTTGTGCTGGCTTACTATCTATTTTCATCTGGTAACACTCCTTGTGAATCTAACTTTATGCCTTATGGAATCAAGGGTCGGGGTATGTTTCTTCTGTTAGGATAAAAAGATATTGCTCGCACTCCTTGTGAGATTTTCTGCTAAACAATCATCGACCTGCTTTGTTTGTCCATGTGACTAGATAACTCAGGTTACTCTTCTCCGATAAGTGCATCAAGACTTCTCACCCTTTCATAATTATTCATATGGTCACTTCGAGGCCTTATTATACACTAACTTGTAATGAATTTAAGTACTTTCTCGACATTGTTGACGATTTTCTAGGGCTACGAGGGCTTGTCCCATGGGTTCCAAAAGTAATGATTCTCCTTAAAGTTCAAGCTTAAATTGCCATGATTTCAAACCAAAGTGTGTCACCTTTTCAAAAGTCTTAAATGGGTTGGATTTGATGAGATTATGTGGCTTCCTACTCACTCGGCTTCTAGGATCATTGACAACGTCATTGTCATGTATGGGGAATTTTTGCTACCTCTGGCATTCCAATGCCCTAGGAAGGCTTAGATTGTTCGAATTATGATAATCCCATAAGTAGATGACTTTTTTTCCATCCTCATGTGCTTGTGGCATGGAGTCCTTGTGTCGCTTATTGCTAGGAGTGAAATCAAATTCCACGTATTTCGTTTGCGGCCTCAATCACACCCATGTTGCAAGAGTCTTACCATTTGAGCTCAACTACTTGCCTTACACTCAAGGACACAACTGGTGTATCACACTTGACACTTCTTTAGAATCTCAAGTTCACGTACATGGTATCCACCTCATCTAAGAATACTAGTCACCACTATGCTTCATTTATCTGATAATTGATATAGTCACCTGGATTAAACCATGTCAGCCTCATTAATAGAAATCCTCATGTCTCTTAGCATATAACCTCATGAAATACTCCGCTCAGCACGTTAATGGGTTCTTGAGTAATTCCAGCCCAATCTTGAACTCCGTTGCTCTTTATTGTATTAGATTTATTTGGTATTTAATGTTCAAACGTGTCAAAGTCACCATGTGATCTCATATACTCAGTAGGTAATTTTATGGTCAATTTATTATGGCACATCTTAGAGTAATCGTGAAGGTCACCACGGGTTTAGTTTGGGTGCTCACATAGAGATTTAGAATTCAGGAGGGTGAACCGATTATTCTCAAAAATTTCCCCGGTAGATGTTATGTGAATTGATAATAAAGGGTACATAAGCGCGTTTCCCATTAGGTTTCACTAGGGGTATGATGTTTCTCATGAATTTGTGTTTTGATATATCTATGTCTAAGAAGGTAGTTGGAAGATCCTTTGTGTATCATTTTGGTGTAGATTATTGAAGGTGAAGTTAATGGGTAGTTACCTTATGTGAGGTATCTAGATATCATCCTTGTTAGGTAAGTTTAGGGGTTGAGATTGTTTCCGCGATTGTGTTATGGAAAAGCTTGTAAGTCTAGGAGGCCACCTTGAAGGCCTAAAGTGTCGTGGAAGAAAAATATTTTTGCTTGATTGTATATCAATTAGTTTTGACTTGAAAGGTACCTTATAGGTGTTATGATCTAAAAATGTACAGTCCATGCTCAGGTGTCATTATGGTAATGTAGTTCTTGTGATGATGAGATTAGTGTTATGGGCATATACATTGTGGTTCTTTGTGAAGTTATTGATGAGTTTTTAAGATGGTTTTGGTGGTTCTCTAATAGGTGGATAGGCCTAGTTACAAAAGAGATGATGCCAAAATTTCTAAAAATATTTGGGAGTTAGTCAAAATTTAGGGACTTGAGGTAGGATAGAAAAGAGATATGTTATGTTAGATATTTGGGTCAAGATTTACCTCTCATTCGAGGACGAATGATCCTAAGCGGGGGAGAATGTAAAGCCCCGAAAAATTTTACTAAGCAATATAGGATTTCGGGGTGCCAGGTAGACTAATTAAATATTATATGTGCATTAAATGTGATATAAATGAATTGAATGTGGTGAATAAGTGTATGGGTCATATAATAAGCGATGTGAGGTTCAAGGGGAAGCCTAAGTCTAAACCAAATGGGAGAATTTCATAACAGGCTAAAATTCCAAAGGTATTTGCACCAGTCCACACTTTGAACGATCATATCGAATGATATATAAGGTATTATGTGACTACTAACCTATAAAATGAAAGTTCTTCGAGTCTAGTTTCCAACTCTTCAAACCGTTCATCATTTGGATATTCCTACACAAAGTTATGATCAAATTACCAAAGGCTAGATTTGCAACCATTTTTGCGAATGCGAAACGACTATGCGGACCGCATTTGTGTCGCATAATGGGACAGAATCGGGCAAAACCATTATGCTGTCGCATGTTGATTATGCTATAGCAGAGTTGATTATGCTGTCGATTATGCTATAGCATAATGATTATGCTGCATGAATGTTGCCACATGTTGATTATGCTATAGCATAGTTGATTATGTTGTCGATTATGCTATAGCATAATTGACTTCGGGGGTCATTTTTGGAACTTTTCATATCCGAACCCACTTTGATAAATAAGCTCTGGGACTTCATTTGGGACTATTTTTACACTAAATATAGAGAGAGGTGAGGGAATTTTAGAGAGTGAAAGAGGGAACCTAGCCTCCTAATCATCAATCTTGCACAAATCCTCAAGAATCAAGCTTGCTAATGTCTAGCTCACTATCTTCCGGGTAAGTCCTACTTCTAAATTTTATATGTGAGATTATAAGATCAAAAATGTAATTTGGGGTTAGAAATAGGCCATGCATGTGATTAACTTACCATAACCTAGTAAAGGGAAGTAAGTTAGAGTAATCATTCACTAAAAAGGGTTTATTAATCTAAATTATCACATAGTGTTTGATAAAATTCCTAAATGAGTTCATGATTCCTAATTCTAAGTTTAAACATGTGATCTTGTAAATTAGATGGAAGGCGATAGTAGGTCCGGTGGTTTGAGAATAGATATTAAAGGGAAATTCTGACTCGAGGTATGTATGGCTAACTTTAGTTTTTGTAGAGTCACCTTGTTGGTATCCGAGCATTTGGCATGAGTTTCTTGCTTGAGCATATGTGAATTGATTGTTCTATTATGCTGAGACGTAAGATTCTATTCTCGGATTGTCCTAGTTGAGTGCCACGCCACCATGCTATATGAGATTGTGAAAAGTGTGATTCCTTGTGCTTACTCTATCATGTGCAAAGCTCGTTAACTGTTGAATACATCGGTATGCAAGGATGTACTACCAAACGAAAGAAATGATAACGAATCCAATTATTGAATGTATCGAAGTGCTAAATGTCGTGTAGTAAATAATGGAATGGAAATGTGGATAAACCAATTGAGCTATATTTTGATGGCATACCGTATATGACTCACTGTTTGATAAAGATTTTTGTGGCCTTGATTTCATATGGTTACTTGGTTGTTACGAATGAATATCCTTGATGATGAGAATCTTTGTGATTGAATTGTTGTTTGATGTTTCTATTAATTAAATTTTTGAAGATATCAAAGTGCTAAAGGTTGTGTAGCAAATAATGAAAGTAAATATGGACTGATTTTATTGAGTTAAATGATTGTGGCAACACCATATATGAATTACTGATTGGTAAGGATCATTGTGCCTTGATTTCGCATAGTTATTGGTTTATATGAACTTATGTTCTTCATGATGAAGATCCTTGTAATTTAATTATTGGTGGTTGTTGCAGTGAAATGTGATTGTACGGTGGGATCGGGTTGGGCGCCACAACACGAAGTAATAAGGGTGGAGAGGTAATAAGGGTGAAATGTGATTGTACGGTGGGATCGGGTTGGGCGCCACAACACGAAGTAATAAGGGTGGAGAGGTAATAAGGGTGAAATGTGATTGTACGGTAGGATCGGGTTGCGCACCGCAACAAGAAGTAATAATGGTGGAGAGGCAATAAGGGTGAGATGTGGATGTACGGTGGGACCGGGTTGCACGCCGCAACAGATGAAAAATTGAAATGAGTAACTGTGAAACCTTCATTTGTGATTTTTTGTTTTTCTGTGTGGTATTTGTTTGGTTTCCCTGACTGTCCTCTATTTGTGTACTGCTTGATTCTACATAGAATGAAGCTTGTTCATAGATACTAGTACTATTAAAAGGTAATAACGTCCCTTTTTCTAGGGGTGCTACATATTTTACATGGATGTAGGTGGTTCTACAGCAGGTGGTTCTGACCGCCGATAGTGGTGCCTCTTCTTCATCCTTTCAGCAATTCTGGTGAGCCCTATTTCTTCTCGGGGCCGTGTGTAGTCTATATCATCTTCTTTTGTATATGTTGTGTCTTTAAAGGTATAGTCGGAGCCTTGTCGCCAGCAAATCTCTGTAAATTCCTAGTGTTCTTAGAGGCTCCATAGACACTATGTGAGTTGTGTGTATATATATATTTTGGGCAGTAGTTGTATTTACTCGTAATCGTGGACTGAATCGGAAATGTTGCATGTAGCTTGTATCTTTGGGATTATCAAATGCTAAAATGTTAAAAGTAGAAATGAACTTAAGTTGTAAGTCCATGCTTTGATTTAATTTGCTATTTCATATGGAATATTGTATATCATAAACACTGGGTAATGCATTGGGCAGGAAAGGCAATCCATGTCCGCGTTACCGGGATCATGCAGTTAGGCGCCAGTCTCGTCCCTCGATTTTTGGGCATCACACATGGTCATAGACTCAATTGCACAATCCTCCTGGCATGGTCACATGCCAAATTTCTCAATCCGCTCGGCATGGTCAAAGGCTCATTATCAAAACCTACCCAGAGTGGTTAAGAGCTACTAGTCCATGCATATCGTAGAGAAAACAAATATACAATAATGCATGTACATGATCATTGAACATGCTACTAGTCCAGGCATATCGCAGAGAAAAAAAAATACAATAATGCATGTACATGATCATTGAACATCGAGTTTCATACTCCTGGACTTATATAAATGACATGTTACGGTTTATGCATGTGTAAGTGCTTTATCACAACTCAAATCAACAAGTAATATCAGATACACAGAGTGGCACATTCGAATTAGCACAACAACTCACGCAATGTATATGACACACACAAGGATATCACACCACCACACGAATATCATTAATAAAATTCCCCCAAGCCATTACATATCATCCCCAAATAGACCCTCATATCCTGCCGCATGCGCAACAATACATACATACATACACGTGTATATATATATATATATATATATATATATATATATATATATATATATATATATA